>JAZGTJ010000022.1:206769-409526 GCA_036877575.1 Botia almorhae | reverse complement strand
AGGAAATAGCAGCGTTAGTCATGTAAAGATGATGCCCACCTTGGAAGCCCGAGTGCGTGTCATCATTCTCTTCCTGCTAATCGCTGTCCCACTTAACACTTTCTCAGCAAGTGTCCTGGGCCCTTCGAGAAACACACCAAATGGGCCCATCACTACAACACCCAACCCCAGATCTCAGGGTAGGGGCTTTCTGTTCCCACTTTCTAAAAGCAGTGGGAGCATGCGAGGGAATCCTATGAATCGTTGGCCAAAGCAACCAGCTGGAGCAGCAGAAATGCCTCCTAGGCCGCTGCCTCAGATAATGCTGCCAAAGAATGTAACGGCCAATGCGTTGAAGCCCCCTCTTGAAGGAGCACACGTAGCTCCGCCTCCTCGCAAGCTAGTGGAAGTGGACGTATGTCGGGGCTATTATGATGTCATGGGGCAGTATGACCTCACCTTTAATTGTTCCAAGGATGACTTCATCTACTGCTGTGGGACCTGCCATTACCGATTTTGTTGTCCGGATCGTTCCCGAAGGTTGGACCAGAACACCTGTCACAATTACCACTCCCCCGTGTGGGCCAATACTGCCCCCCCAGCAACCAAGCCCCCAGCACCAGCACATCCTGATCTCAGCCGCATTGAGCAGAGCAACAACACTGTCTATGTCATCGGTGGAGTCATCTCATTTACAGTTGCAGTGGCTGTGGCCATCAAGGTGGCTTTCCACAAGGCATCGAGACAACCAAGGAACAGAGAACTCAATATGCCCAGGTATGAGGCTACCAATAACCTTACAATAGTTAGTGCCTGAATGGAACTTATATAATGCTGAAATTTTAATATAGTCAAGGTGCTATAGATGTTTTAGCCATTCTAAAACGTAACCGCATAATTAGACATGCCCCCACTTTCCATAATCACAGAGACAACAGTGATATTTTAAGACATCTGTCAGGGAACAGGGAAGTTTCTCTGTGCCTTTCCATCAAAAAATCGCTTAAACAGCACCTTTAAGGTTTAATGAATCTCCATGAAAATGGAAGTCTCATGTATCTGTATTCTCTAACAATTTCTACCATGTTCCCTGTCAGGGCTCTTGTGGAAATGCTGCGTCACCAGTCAAGTCCAGTCCAAGAGGGAGAGAGAAACAACAGTGTAGCCTTGGGAACTGGAGGAGGAGAGGGAACACTTGGACGACCACCCAAAAACCTCTATCCTACCCTACAGAGTAAAGATAACCGATGTAAGTGAAACACTGTCATCATATGTACACCTTTAGTTTGTATTGTAGTTATTAAAAAATGTTAACTCTAAAAATGTCAAACACTAAATGTATTTAAAATAAATTATATTTTTAATAGGAACAATGGTTATGGACATGGTTACAGTTTGCAGGGTTGCATTATGTGTCATACAGAGTTCCTTCCAGAGTTCCTTTCATGTTTCCAATTCAAATTGATTTTTGTATACAACCAACAGCATAAATTCAGGACAAGAAAGAACGCAGGGAAAAGGCAATAGCCAAATGATGAAAGGGCATTTGTGAATTATTTAGCATTGAACTGTATATGATGGCATTAGAATGAACAGACGGTGTAACATTTTCAAGACTTTGTGGACCTAGAAAGTGCTTAGTAGAGCAGCATTTAGAAAACAATAAATGTACCTAAGAATCATACTCATGATACTTAATGCTTATTGTAAGTTATTGTTAATAAGACATCAGTGGGTGAATGTGCATAAAAGGTTTATTCCAATAAGACTGAAAGTCACAATGGTCCCGAGACTGTGATGATGACAGGGCTATGCAAATGTTTGTAAAATTAAGATGAATTTCGAACAAGTAAAATATTATGTGTGCACCCTCTAGTTTACAAACAGAACAATGCTAGTGTCCATGTACAATGGTGCAAGTTACCCAATCAAACTATTTTTCACAATCAAACATGAGCGTGCAAACAGTTTGAGATACAGGTATGTTGGTATTGATATATGTTATTGAATGCTACATTAATTTAGTATACTTTGTGGAACTGTAGTCTATGTGTGTGATTCCAGAGAGAGGGTACAGAGACAGGTGTTTGTGAAACACTGTTCTTAAGAACACACACAAACACACATACCTTATGCTTCTGTTTCACAGTGGGAAATCTGCAGCATAATTTCATTCATACCACAGGCTCCAGCCCAAAACATACAGCCACCATTGGTAAGTAAACAACACAAGTCTACCAAAACCATTTAGTAAGGTCTGAAATACCCCTAACATCCTTCATTATTGGTATGTGTCTTTAAAGAGCGTGCACCACGTATGAACAACATGCAGATGACTGGTGGTGGCACACTGAAGCCCAGTAAGCATACGAACGTTATGAAGCCCCAACCATCGTTCCATCAGTCCCTACATAACCTGGCTCAGCTGCCCCCCTCCTATGAGGCTGCCATGAAGCCAGAGATGAACAGATACTCCTCTCTCAAACGTCTGGGTAAGCGCTTAATAAACCAATGGAGAGAGCTGTTTAAGGTTCATACAATATGTTAAAGGAAATAATGATGTTTTGAAAAAGTTACATAAAAGGTTGTTATGATTATTATTCTTATTATATCCCAGATAATTTTAAAGGTATTACACAACATTTGCAATATGTATGGAGAAAAAGATGGACTAGTACAAAAAAACAGTGTGACATTTACTAGTGTTGTTTTTTTAAGGAGAAATTATCTGCTGGATGACAAGGATTTAGTGTCATTTGGGGCTCAGAGCATATTGCATAAAAATATCTGTGTGCTTTGTCAGTGTTTCATCAGAACACTTGGGAAATATAAATGTTTGTGAAGGTCAGTTTAATGAGGGCAAACTATTTCAAAGCAACCACAATCTGTACAGATGCATAAAGCCTTAAGACCCCTTCCTCAGCTAGACATCAAACCTCCCAGGAAGTGTGAGTTACAGAATAAGAAAGTTCTAAACAGATTAAGGTTATAGGCTGAATAATCACTCAGGCTTAATCAGCCAAAACATAAAAGGGCTTAGGATTTAAGATAATGATATATGATCACATCAATATCATTAATCAAGATAACTTTGCATTTAACATATATTCCTGGATTGGAGATTGACAATTTTATATTAAAACTGCTGTAAGTACTGCATTTTTTCATGTTATGCGATGTGATAAATGTCCTTATCACCTGATAGATATCACTAAAAGAGGTAGTTTGAAATTTTGTAATATAAATTAAATTTTGTAATATAACATACATTTTGCCTCTTTGGGTTTGCATGGTGTTGTGACATTAAGATGATACAATTCTGTTCATCGCGGAATACAATGATCTCCAAGCATCTGTGTGCATGTCCTTGGAGGGTAGGGTTATAGAAAGAGGGGTGTGTCTAATTTGTACCTTTAACAGTAAGGTTACATGCAGTAAGTTGTAATGAACTTGTGTGAATAAATGAATATCTAGCTCATAGCCCATAGACTATAGACATTTACAGCTTCCTGGAATATTTTTTCTTTTCTTTTTTGAATAACATTTCCTGCCTCACCCAAATTCATGATCCTTACAAACATCTTTTCCTTCACATACAGAGAAAGGAGGATTAGAGGACTATTCAGGTTACTGTACCACGAAACGAAGGCCCAACAATCCTCCTCCCTCTTTTCATTCTTCCCAGCACCATCTTCCCTGGGGTGGAGACTACACGCTGGGGGGTCGAGGCACACTTCCCACCCATGCCACTCGCCCTCGAATACCTCATCCACAATCCGCACCGAGCCACACCCCAAACCCTTACCCTCTTGATCCACCAGAGTCAAAGCAAAAACAGAATTATGACACACTTTCCAAACCACCACGCCGTGTTAAGTCAACAGACCAGCTCCTTGCCCTCGCTGATGGAAACACTTTATCAAGGCATCCCAAAAACCAACAACACCAATACTACAAATCGAAAAACTCCAATAACCAGAACACCCTGCAGAAGTCCAAGGAGAGGCTACTAATGTCACCAGAGCATCTGGAGGAGGAAATGGAGTATGGAGGAGGTGGGAGTGGAATGGGTATGGGAGACTACACATCTGGTGGGGGTGGTGGGGTGGTGCCTACCTTGCCCCGTGTGAGCCATCAGAAAGCTCAGTCGCAGCAGAATGTTTGTGCAACGCCGTCACTTGACCGTCATCACATGATCAAGATGAACTCGCACCCGACATCAGGCCGAGAGCAGGAGCGCAATTCTGCAGCAATGTCAGGTCACCTGGGAGGAGGTGGGGTTGGAGGGGTTGGAGGAGTGGGATGGGGCGACATGCCAGGAACAGGGGTTGTCATGGGAACAGGAACTCTGGGTGGACACAGTGCCAGGAGGCTTGCATTTGCAGCTAAAAGGCAAAATACCATTGAACAACTTCACTTCATCCCTGGTGGAGGGGGGAGTGGAGGGGGAGTGGCATCAAACCAAGGGGTTAGAACAGGAAGCAAGAACGAGGTTACTGTGTGAACAGAAGCTAAAAAGGCTATAGAGAGAATGAAGGGGGAGTGGAGAGGATGGGTGAGGGATAGACTGTGTGAGGAGTTGAAGGATGGTAGAGAGACAGTGGGAGAGAGAGAGAGTGGGTGGAAGAGGGAAGAAATAACGAGAGAGGAGAGAAAAGGAGTAGGAAGATTTTAAAGGAATCGAAGAAAAAGAATTTGAAGGGGGGGCACGAAGTGAGAAAAACTACATGAAAGAAAGAGGCTCAGAAAGAGCCAGTCGGCACCATATTTTTACAGATATATATTGTATATTGGCATAATTCATACAATGAGATTAGGTAACAACAGTTAAAAGTCAGGTCTGATAGAGCTTCAAAGTTATTGTGCTGTTTATGTTTATGAAATTGCCGCTATAATTATGATCAAAGTTGCCATAAATGATTATTTATTTGTGTAAAGTTTGCCTATAACCCACTGCACAGAATTTCGATAGTGTAATATAAATTTCACATGAGCTGAAACTGACATTTTTCATACCTTTGAGTCATAAGTTTTTATTGTCATATATTTTACATTATTACACATTACAGATATAGCTGCTATGGAGCCATATATTTCAGAGAACAGCTCTGAAATACAGTGAAAGCTTATGGACTAATATTTACGCAAGCTTATGGAAGAGGAGCCAGTTAATCAATGGGCAATCACCCAAACTGTTGATTGGTAAAGTTATTTACAGTACATGTGGACAAATGTCATAAAATGGAATGCAACTATAATGCTGGATCTCTTTTTAAATCCTAATCCCCTGCTACATAATGAGAAAGTATAGCAGGGTTATTATAATGCTTATAATAATGATGGAACAGTATGAGGAGCTGAATTCCATAAACTGTCAAGAATTTTATGGACTTTGGATTGTAATAAAGTTTGGGTCCTGCTCAACAAGAAAGAGAAAGCAAGCCTTACCATAAATCACCTGCAACTTATTCAGTGTGAATTTAACATGGATGAGTTTCTGTTCAAATTTTGTTTTTTTTGGAAACCTGAAATGTTTGATACATAACTGGAGATTGCTTTGAACTAACAATGAAAGCCATTTTGGGACACAGTTGGGCCATAAAGCCCAAATGAAAACCAAGAGAAATGTCTGACAATCATCTTTATCTTCATCTTGAAAAGACTCATTAATGGCCAATGGCACTTTGTTTGGACTTTGAGCCACCACTTTCTACAATGTCCAAGTATTGGGATTTGTGAAGGAGCTTTATCACAAGGGACCCCGGGACTACCAAAAGCACAAGAATAATACATAAGGATGAGATCCTGCAATTCTGGGTACTTGCCTGTTTATGGTCCTCTTAGGTATAGTATACGGTGTAGACAAAAGGTTCTTAATTGTGAACACCTAAAGCTATTAATGTGGATCTAGGGAGAAAGCAACAGAGGAGTAAGAGTACTCATAAATGTATTTGTTAATACATTTGTTAATATTCTGACATATAATTTGTGCATAACATGGTAGTCTCATTATCTCACTCAGGTGTGTAGGCATTTAAATGTGCATAAAGCAAACCTCCTGGACTGCTTTTTGAATCTCCATTTTAAAGCCATGTGTATATGCTGTTAAAACTAAAACTTAAGAACAGACCGAGGATACAGGTAGGCCAAAACTGCTAACCTGTATTTTCAGATCTGCTGTTACTTAGATATGGACACAACACATCATACCCAACATTTTCATAACCAATAACGCTTATCAACATTAAGGGCTATACAACACATGCGTTAGTGGTACCTACAAATGTTACCCACGGCTTATTCGTTATTACTTAAATTACCTAATAATCTTATAATTTGCAGAAAGATATTAATGCAGTTAGCAATTATTTAAAAAAAATGTAAATGTGGGATTCATCATAAAAAGCCAGATATCATTTTAAGTATGATTCTGCCCTTTGAGAAATAGTCCAGGTCTCATTAATTCATTTTACAAATGAAAACAACAATCATACCATGCGCCTTTTTGTCATAGATTTTATACCTCTTGGTTCATTTTTAGTGTAATTGAACAGTGTAAGTTACAGATCATTTGCATATTATAAGACTCCCAATAAATATGTTAAGGAGTAGTTGATATTACATCAGGAGAAGAATGGTGGTAACATTCATTTACCTTTTCACTGGAACTAGTGTGTATCTTAATGAATTATAAATAAAACTTAAGACAATCTTCCTAACAGCTCTGTAATACTTAGGTGTTTGTTATTGTCATTACTATGACAGTTAATATTATGGTTATTGGTGATTTATTCTTGTTGTTATGGTTACCTTATGATTATGATGGTGATTTTTTTCCTACGTGGTTTTAGTGTTTTAGAGTGTTTTTTGTTTTAGATATCTTTCTCATGAAATTCTTTTGAAGTTATGAGTAGAAAATAGAAGCACAAACTTTAAATCCACTCATTGTCTGCCAATTCTTTACGCATTCCTAATGATGAGGAGTGCCTTCAAAATTTCTTAGTGTGATGTCATATTGTATTTGTTCTGAGCCTGCAAATGTCATTACGTGTTGCAGAGATATCACAATGCGTTTATAAATGATGTCATAGGATGTATGTTGTATGTGTATAACTGAATGTCTTATTTTGTTGATCAAGTAAAAAATAATTTTTTTAATGTTTATTTCAGGGACAATTAGAACAGCTGAATCATTTTAGTATTTTATTTGTCATAACAGTCTGTAGCAATGTCTGTTCAGTTTTGTATCCACAAGCCATAATTATGAAATGTTTATGAAATTTATTCACATGGCATATTACTGCAGAAAATAACAACATTGGATGTGCAAATAAAGCCCTGAAGTATTTTACAAGGTAGCCTACAATGGAATGTGCAGTGGTTGCACAAGCAAGAACAATGTACATTCTACACTTTGTGCGCCCCCTCCAATGTACATTGTCAATGTGCCTTTACAAATACAAAATCAGAATGAATGTTTGAGTAAATCACTTAAAATCAGGCATTAACCCAATTGTTCTCCATCAATTTACAATTATAATAATGCTCCCAAGACCATCTTATATATTTTAAACCCTACACTTAATGACTATACCGGTTACATTTCACCTTTGTAGAATAAAGTTAACTGATGAGACTACTGCCTGTTGACACACACAAACAGTCTGAGATATGTATAAACATGAAACTTATTTTATTAGTTTATTATATACTCTTTCATTATTCAGCATTTATTATATAATATAAACAATCTACACCTTTTTAATAAAACGCCGGGTTAAACAAGACAAGTAATTCCAGGGCAGCCATTTTGATAAGGACCTGATTTGAGCTGTCAGCATGCAATAAAATGGCCACTGTAAGTGCACTGTAAAACGCAGACATTCAACTTAACGGTACATAGAAAATGAACGTCGAACATATTCTGTTTGGCGAACTATATTACGTTTTAGAAAATATTACCCGATGTCACATTTATTTCGTAATCTCTAAATCGGGCTACTGCTATCTTGCTAACATAACAACACTGACTAAACCACAATACTAGTATGTTTGTTGAATGCTGAACGTATTCCCTCTACAGCCTACAACCAAAAGCACACTAATCATATTGTTATTATGAGTCATATATGTAAGTAAGAATGGTTCCATTTAAAGCGCAGTACACAGCACATAGCACACAGAAATCTGGCTAGCCGGAAGTGTTCCAAGGTCCGGAAACGACCGACGTTAAATGCTCTCACGTCAGTCGTTCCTCTCTAAATCACCAACATAGACGGTCCAAAAAATTTTAGCCGACAAAAAATACCGAACATAAAAACAACAAAAAACATTGGCTGTAATACGGTTTGAAAAAATTGCACAGGACATAACTACGATAAATGCATCAGTTTTCATTATGAGGGACACTTGGTCTCATGCTATCGCAGCACGATTGCAGTGGAAATAGGGTCTGCTAACTAGCTGTAGCTTAAAGGCTAACCACTGGAAAATAGTACGCAGAGCTGCTGTGGTACATGAGCGAGGGGGCAGGGTGGGAGAGAGTATAGCAGGCCCTGCTCATCTTGACCAGGCTAAAAGATGGATGCATAGGTAAAAAGGCCTGTTTTATTGTCTTCAGTTTAATTTCATTGTAATGCATTTACTTTGACAGTATTAATTGCAGTTTTGTCCTGCATTATTTAGCTTGCTTTTGTAGGTCGCGCGCATTATGTACTGAAGGCAAGCTATGCTTTGCGCTATTGCTTTATACGTAGTATCAGCCAGCTGTTTTGCATGCTAACATGTTACACAGCCCCAGCGCTGTAAGATTTCGCGTCCATTAATAAGGCAAAGATTTTTTTCAAAGCGTTAATGACATTTTGTTAATTTTTTCCAATCTGTATTCCTTTCCTTTACACCTAGGAGTATGTACAAATAGACCTTTCATTTTCTTTAGTGATACGCGGTGCATTCGAAAGATGTTATAATTACAAGAAATTCACCTCCAACCCTGACTATTCACACCGCACTTAGCATCTTTTCAGCACTACTACTTTTGAACTGCTACGACGATGTAAGATGTGTAACTCAACACGTTTAAATTAAAGTAAATTGTGTACATATTTTGTATTAATTTTCTGGCTTTTCTGCTTTTATTGCGAATGTCTAATGAAAATGTATTTTACAGAACTTTGTTTTATTGCCGTTTGTGAATAAAACATGACACTCGTTAATTGCATTAATGCTCCAGTATTAATAGAGTATATCCAATTGAGTATTAAGCCTGCTTATATCCGTCATTTAGATGTTGCTGATAGAGGCAATAATATAATTGTTTTTTGGCAAATATAAGGACACATATATAATTTTTTGTTCATGTTATCATAAAGTTCGTCATGCTAAAAGTTAATTAAAGTAAATTAATGTAAAACAAACTGTTTTCTATTATTCTAAGAATTATTATCACATAGACAATTTTTGTAGTGTAAAAAGATGTAAAAAACTGTTTTTGCTGTTCTATTATTATTATTACTATTATTATTATTACTTGGTCATCTTTGTAGATTTGATGGGTTATGTTAAATGTTTTAGAAGAATTTATCAGTGTTTGTAAAAGTGGACAGTGTAACAAATTACTCTATTTTTCGCAGGTTGAAGAGGAATGACAAAAAATCACAACCTACAAAAATAATGGAGTTTCCAGAGAATATGAAAAATATATTAATTAAAACAAAGAAACAGAGAAAAACATTTTTTTCTAGAGTGAATGAATAAATATTGATTGAAAGGACTCCACCCCTTGGGATTACGATCCATCCTACTCTGGGATGGTAATAAACTGAAAAAATGTAACCAAGAAAGTGGATTTTTCTACTGTAAGCAAACTACATTAAGCACTTAAATGACCTTCCAAAAATGTGAAAAAAATGGTAGCATCACATTTTTTTACCAATCTACCAAATGTCTTTGCACTTTTTTGGCACATTCAGACTGAAATGTTGATACCAAAAGTGAACTGTTCAATGTAACTGTGATTATATCGAATCCAAGTGAACTAAACAGTGTAACTGATTATAGGAAGTCCAATGTACAGATAAAATGGAATCGATTGTGTTCATCCCATAAAGTGAAATTAAGCCGCTAAGAAGCAAAATACAGATCTATTGGGCAGAAGACATTGGAAACTATTTTTTTATTTTTTAATTACAAATTCATACTACAATCAATAACAAATGGCCACTCATTGCCTCAGTTTAATGCCTGGACTATTTGGCCAAAGAATGAAACAGTGGGCATTCTTTTTAAACAAGACACCAGTATCATAAGAAATATGAAATGGGAGAGGAAGTTGGAACCTGCTTGTGAGGTAGCTTTGTTATTTAAATTAATCTCGCTTTTTCTATTCAAAACTTACTAAGACAGTGCAGTGAAAATATTGTTGCTGCTCACAGAGCAGAAGGTGTTGCCTTTGTGCCCCCATGTTTTAGTGACTGGGAAATGTTCCAGTTTGGAAAATACAATGTGGACATCATAGAGATGCTGAGTGGACACCAGGCCCATCAGTTCAAAGGACTTGGATTAGAGCGACAACTTCAACACCAACAGCAAGTACAGCTGCACCAACACCAGTTACAGCAACAGCAACAAGGTGAAACATCTAGTGCAATTTTGTCTGGACTTGGCTTAGGCTCAGTACCAGTATCTAGAGGCAGTGCCTTTTCAGATTCTGCATCAATTTTTGCAAAAATGAGTGCACCTCCTCCACCCCTGCAGCATTCTCTTTCATCGACCTCTCAGAGTTTGAGAAAATCAAGCAAAATGTCTGCAAACAGTAGTAGTGGTGGAAGTCATGTGAGTGGATATCCTCAGTTTTTGCGCTCATTTCATCCAACTGAAGCAGCCCTTGCACAAGAGCAGTTGCATTCAGGAGTAGGACGATTTGATCATTTTGCCAGCAGTAGTGGAAGTGGAGGATTGGTTTCATCTGTTCCACCTCCGTTGCATCCTGGCCTGTCAGTACCTCAGGTATCACCTGGACCATCCTCTTCCTCCCCATCTCCATCAAATTCTGTTTCAACCTCCAATAACCCTCCCAGTAGTGGCACAGTAACTACCATAGGCCATCAGTTAGCGGGATCTCAGTCTGACGCCCGGAGCCTTCATCAACAGTTTAGCTGCATGTTAGCAGCAAATCAGTATTTTCTTTCTGGAGTACCAGCCAATTCCAGTCTGGAACAGTTTTTAGTTCAGCAAGGCAGTCACAACCATCTTGGTCTTGGTCTAGGCCAAGCTGCAGTAGAAACAAGTTCCAGTCTTGCTCCACCCCCTGCTCTTCATTCTTCACACTCAACAACTCTATCTCAGCTACAACAGCCAACACCACAACAACACCAACAGCAGCTGCCACCTCACACTTTGTCTCACCCACATCCACACCACCCACTGCACTCTTCTTCACAGTCCTCTTCACTAGGAAGTTTCGACTTTCAAGGAATCCCAGTACTTTCCTCCAATCAGATAGCATCTCTGATGCAGCAAGAAACTGGTTTACCACTTCCTCTTCCTTTACATCTTTCTTTATCAAAGGAGGATGGAAAAGTGGATAGTGGTGGAGGAGGTGGAAATGGAGGAGGTGGTAGGAGAAAGAAAGCAATGGCTGGCTACTTGCCTCAAAGAAAGACTGATAACAACAACAGCAGTCACAGCTCTGCAAACCCCAACTCTAACAATAGCACTTCTGGGGGACTTAATCATGATAATACACCAGACTTGGATGGAAGTGGGGATGTCGGTTTGTCTGGTATTGGTGGAGATCCTCCTTCACACTTAACCTCATCCTCCACCTCTGTTGTTTCATCATCATCTTCTACTGTATCTTCTACAACAGCATCAGTCTTGGTGACAAATGGTTGTAAAACAGATAATCATGGTTCCATGCCACCTCAATCTCAGCCTGAACAAGATCCCTTGTATCAATGTGGAGAGTGTGGAAAATCTTTTACACATCTCTCTAGTTTACGTAGGCACCTACGCAGTCATGAATTAACTACAGCTGGCACAAGTGGCACGAGAAGTAACATTTTAAACCCTGTCCTGCATCCTGCTGATCCAAGTATTCCCCACTCTACTCAAGATGTCCCAGCCTCATCTTCATGTGCAAGTCCTGACAAGACTTTTCATTGTTCTGAGTGTGGCAAAGCTTTCAAGAAAAAGGGGCACCTCCTTCAGCATGGAGTTATACACTCTGGGGCTCGGCCCTATGCCTGCACAACTTGCAGTCGTGCTTTTAATCGTCGTGAGTCACTTACCCGCCATGAAAAGATTCATGAAGAAAAACCATTCCGTTGTCCAGCTTGTGGTCGTTGTTTTAGGGAAAGTACTTCCCTTTTAAACCATGCAGCTTCAGGTACCTGTGGTAAATCAGGACGTACAACAAGACCTAGGCATGAAAATAATATAGTTGAAGGCAAGAGCAATAAAGCTGGGAGCTCCCAAGATGGAATAGCAACTAATGCAGCGGGTGAGTAACAGTGCAGTATATATATTTTAAACCCAGTCAAAGTCGACACATTTAATAGACTCTTGATTTGATGTTCATAGCAATTTGTGTGCATAGCATTATTACTCTTTAGTCTGTTATGCAGGTTCTTACCGGAGTGATGGTTTCAGTGATGACTACAAAGACCAACGCTCTCAAGGGAATATATACTCTGGAACTTCATCCTGTGGTGGTGGCAGCATGACAGGGCCAGCACTTAGGAAGGCACCATTAGCACCTACTCTGCACCCACACCCACAAAACCAAACCCAACAAAATCATCATCAACAGCCACATCTTCCACTTTCATCTTTGTTGGATGATTCTGAAGATGATGTCACTAGTTCTGTCAACAATGCCATTTCTGCCATCACTGCTGCAGCTGCAAATTGTATGAGCGGTGATCTTACTCATAGTGGAGCTAGAGGGGATGATCGAAGAGATATTATTGGTGGATTGCTTGGAGGACTAGGTCTTGGGCCCCTTGGCTCACCTAGTGCTCAGTCATCAACATCTGGTCTGGACAAGTCCTACAGATCTAATACTAACCAGAGTGCTGTGTCCCTCAATCAGCAACCAAATCAGCAGTCTCTTGGCAAGCCCAAGCGCCCTCGTAGGCCCCGCAAGAAGAAAGAACCTGGTGCAGTTGGTGTTGAGGCTCATAAAAGAAGACAGTTTACCCACAGACCGGGAGGGCCTGGTGGGGATGTTAGACCATATTTGTGCAGTGTCTGTGGTCGAGGATTTGCAAGAAGAGAGACCTTGCGGAGGCATGACAGAATACACACTGGAGAAAAACCTCACCACTGTACTGTCTGTGGCAAGTACTTCAGAGAGGCATTTCATCTCAGTAAGCATCACACAGTGCATACTGGAGAGAAGAACTACAAATGTATACTTTGTGGAAAGGACTTTGGATATGCTCAGAGCCTTAAAAGACATGCCAAGCTCCACCAGAAAGGTGAACTGGAAGAAGTGCCAACAACACCAGGTGGGGAAAACCTTAACAGTTATTCATCCTCAGGAGGCAGCTTGATTCAGGGTGGTCAGGGCAGTTCTTCATTCTATTCATACACTCAAGACATCAAACCGCAGACATCAAATACTCAGCCCCCTCCTAGACTGTACACATGTGCTATATGTTGGAAATCATTCCGCCATCACTTTCACTTGACAGCACATCATCAAACAGTTCATGAAGGTGGTGGAGAAAAGCTATTTTCTTGTGAAATCTGTGGAAAGGCTTTTGCATACTCTAACAGCCTTACAAGACACAGGCTTTCGCAGCATGGGTTATCACGGACTGGACAGGCAGTAGCTCAAAGGAGCACAGGGGAAGAAAGTAGTGTTGGTGATTCGATATCTGAAAGTGAAGCTGCTACAAATGCATTGCTTCAGCTTGCGCCACCTAGTGGCACACATGGTGAACAACAGTCTCATGGTGGAGTTCTACATAGCCAGCAGCCTCCACCCCAACCACAAGCTGGCTACTCCTCTCTTTTCTATGTGCCTGATGCTAATGCACCACACTCCTCTTCATCCAATGCCTCCATTTATTCCCATTCTTTGCCCTCAAGTTCCTCAGTGCCTCTTTTTTGTAACCATCAGCAACAACACTCTGGAATAAAGGGTGAGTCCATTTACCAAATAGATCATGGGCATACACTTAATACAAACTTACCTGTGCATCCATTGGCCTTGTCTCTGTCAGAGCCACATCAGCAGCACCACAAGCCCCAGCAACATTCAGCAGAGATTCAATCAACGCACCACCACAGTTTTCAAAGCCAAGAAGAACTGAGGAGACGAAAGACAAAAAAAAAAAGACGGGCAGAGAGAGGGGAGATAGGCTACAAATGGACTCCGGCTGCAAGAGCGGAGAGAGAACAGATGAAACTCTCACCTGGGAAAAAGCACAAAAATGAGAGGCATAAACTTCTTAGAAGAAAGAAAGCAGTTTATGGGACACAATTTAAAATGAAAAAGCGCGTGGCTGTTGTGGTGCGATTCAGACGAGGAAGTGGAGGAAGTGCTGTGTATGAACTGGGCCTTCCAGGTGGACTGAAGCTTAACCACCTGCGTTCTTTAAACGTTCCCATGAAACGAAAGTCCTGTCCCCTTTGCCTTGGACCTACCTTCTCACAACAGTCAGCACTTAAAGTTCATATAGCAGCTAGACACTGTCCCAAAGTAAGTGGTCTTCAGCATCGCTTGAGATGTCCAGTTTGTGGAAAACAGTCTCGCAAGTTCCTCTCAGCCCTCATTCACCGAAGCTCCCATTTAGCCAACAGAGCATTTTCTTGTAAACATTGTCCTTGTCGTTTCTGGAATGCCGTGCTCCTTACAAGGCACAAGAAGGTGTGCCGTGGGGCACTGGCTAGTTTTAGACGAGAGAGGACTCTTTGTGTGAATTTAGTAATGGGATCGACCTACAGAAGGTTTGAGTGTAAAGGGAACTCCTCAGCCCTGCACATGGATTACAGTTCTTGTCATTAGACAGATGTGCAACTGGAGTGAACATGCTGTGCTTTGGGATTTTCCTAACAAAAATGAAAACAAAACTGACTGGGTATCCCATGTACTCTTTTAGACATGGACTTTGTGAGTGTTATGAGAACTTTTTTTTTCTCAGTCATAATACATTTCCTCCTTTAAACTGAAGATACCCAACAAACTCACAAATGTATCAAAGGCATTTTTAAAGTAAAAGCCAATCTATCCCATACCACACATCTTCTAACAAGAAACTTGTTAATATTAAAATTTCCCTGGCTGGCAATAGATAAAGTTGAAGTGATTTGACTAATACTGTACTTTACCCTAACAGTAAGGCTACTGCTCACTGTTCCTTCACAAATGCTCAGTTGAATTTTTGTCTTTGATATATATTGTGATGTTGGTGTTCACATAAAGCAAGTGGAGATGTGATTTTATGTAAAAAGTTCTTTCATTGGTGAAAGGATAAAAGAAGAGTCCTACTATGAAAAAGTGTTTTGTTTAAAAAAGTATTTCAATTACTGCATGTTGGGCATTGCTGTCCATGTGTTAAAAAGGTCAGTTTGAGTGATGACTGATGGTTACGTGAAAACACCAGTTCAAAATGTAGTCTAGCTCTTAATATAGTGGAATTCAAAGAAACTAAAGCACCATAACAGTTTATAATATCAAAAAGATAGTAGTTTAATAATTTGTCATTTTGATGCATTTACTATCCACACCAGGCAATGGACAAAAAAATGTGTTAAGTAAATAGACTGATTATTTGGCCACAATTAACATTGGGCAAAAACCTTACCAACCCTAATGGTGACAATAAAAACAACACATTTCATGGGCAGTACAGTGTAGCATTCATATGTAGAGTTTAAGCGAGGGACCGAAAGAAATAAGTGTACTGTAATGTAAATTGTGTCAATATTTTATTATTTTTTAAGCAAATGTCAGTTATCTTTTTATCATAGCTATACTTCAGGTAGTAGAAAAGTGATTGTAGGAGTTATCACTTTAGATCAGGTCTTGATTAAGTATATTCATGTGTGACACAGTCTGTCCACTTGCCAACTACGAACGTATCTCATGTACTTTCCTCACCTTTTATGTAGAGATGCCATAATACTTGTAGCCTCTTTTCTTTAAAAGAAAAATAAGTATGTTTCTATCTCTTTATTTACACACAAGCTGTTTGTTAATATCCAAGCATTTAATAAAGTTTTAAAATGTTATATCCTCATTCATTCACATTTTACTCAATGTTACCTCAATGTTTTATGTGACCTGACATAGTCAATTCATTAAGATATGTTTTGCTTATTTCTGTATTGAAAATGGTTCTGTGGGGCTGTTAGTCCATAACTTTCTCCTTTTTGTGTGCCATGAGTTTGGAATATGAATGTGAGAAATTCAGACAAAATTTGCATTTATGATTGAACTAACACTCTTCCTCTTTGTTACAATGTTTAAAACTGAAGTGTGTTATTTTTGGGTCTCTAGTAACATCTAACGGAATTGAAAAAACAATTATTGTTTTAATGATAGGTTTCCTGTCTCCCGTTGGTCAGACAAATTCTGTCATCCATTATTTACTCTCAGGTAGTTCCAAACTCGTTCAACTTTACTTTGTGGAGCACAAAAGAATATAGAATGTCCTATAGAATATTCTGGCCATACCTTTTCATATAGTTAAAGTGAATAAGTGGGGATGACAAAATTGACAAAAAAACAACATGAAGGTATCACAATGGTGGTCCAAATGACTTGTATGCTGTATACTTTTGTAAAGTAATTTAAGGACAAGACTGAAAATTTAATGTAGGACAGACTGAAATTTAGGCTATTACTCAATGTTTGTCTTCCACTTCAGTGAGCTGTTAACTGCTGCAAATGAATCTGTGAGGTTTTGTGAACTGGATCGACTGATTTATTGAAAGGGTCTCAAATTTTATTCACAAATTGGACATTGCAACTTATCCCATGAACTGTAATGAACACTAAAGAGAGTTAATGTCAAGATTTTTGATTCAGGAATTTTTTTTTATCTGAATTTTAATTTTGGGTGAACTATTCTTTTAATGTGGGATATTTTTGAGCAAGCAACAGAGAACTATTAAAGATGTTTTGCTAGCTGGTAGCAGACAGATAATGGACTTGGCATATGGAATGGCAAATGTTACTCAGAACATACACTGCCTATTGGGATGCAACGTCTTTTGAATAAGTTTACCATTAAACTACCTCTGAAGCATGTATTTTGCACCTATTTCCAAATTCACCTGCATTACTGGTCAGTATTTCTGTCCAGTATTTTAGGGATTCTGCTAACTTGTTTGATCTGAAATTAATGTTTGTGAGAAAAATGTATTAAAACAAAAATACAATACTGTTTAATCAAAGCAAAAGTTCACCTTAATACTTCAATGTCCCTTTTCAATTAAATGTATTAGGCCAAATTTTTGAATGGAATAAAATGTATAAAATTCAAGTCTGACACACCATACATCAAGGATTATTTTAATGGCTTTGCAAATTAACCGTCACAACATGGAATGTAAATACAATGTTGGGGACTGTGCAGTATCCCTAATTTAAAAAAAAGTTCTCTGTCTCTTTATAAACTAAAGGGTCCTTGGCATAAAAAGGTTTAAGAGTTACATTTAGTATTCTAACATGAAATCGCTCTTTTCCATGTTGGCCAGTTGGTGGCAGAAATGGATCCTTTGGTAAGACGAGGAGGCCCAGCAGCAAACTGTCACATAAACGTTGACAATGGGAGGGAAACAAGTACGCTGGGTCCTAGTGTGTGCGTGAGGCAGGCATGGAACCAATGTGTGCGCATAATTTTGGCTTGTTGTTTGGGGAACAAACCAGGAAAGGCTGGTAAGAAAAATTCTCCTGCGACAGATGTCTTTTAATCTGTTGTTTGAATACCATTGTGAAAGGTATGTCTTAATTAATTTTTATTTTCATTATCATAAAATCATTAAAAATCACATATACAAAAGTTTAACGTGTGAAATCTGTATAACGTGTTAAAGTATCATAGTACTTTAAAACTCTCGTATGGTTGCGTTCATCAGGTTTGGCCCAATCAAATCTATTCCTTTATTCCTGAATCTTTTGTGGGTGTGTGCCACTCCTCCCCTGGATTCACGTAGTTTCTGTAGTCTCACGCGGCAGTGTCATGGGTAGGTTATGTGGGCGGAGCACTGTCCTCAGCGGTGGCCAGTGGCGGGGCAAGGGGGAGGAGCCTTCCCTTCGCTCAGCCAATTACCGCAAAGTATAAGCCAGGCTCAGCCGACTCCGCGTGCGAACACCACGTGCACAGGAGAACGCGTGCTGCTGTTTTTTTAGAGGCAACGTGTAATAGCCAACTCCTCTATGTTCGTGCTCACGTTTCCCGCGGATTACTAGTGAAGTGAAAAAGTGTGCTTATTTGCCAGACAAAAATTAAAAAGGGTAGCTTTCTGGTATACAGGTAGAACAAAATCAGCAGGACTTATGCGTTTAAAGCATAATAGGTTTTTAAAAGGATATTAATGTTTTGTACGTCCATCATACCTTTTCACTTACCATATTGACAAGTGACCACATGTTCATGCAGCTGTTTGCTATGGAACGTATGCGTCATCGCGAAAGATGGGAGTTAAATTATCGACCAATTTGTTTTTAATCAGTACTGTCCACCTTAGAGGAGCGTGCCTGTCACGAGGAGGTGTGTCTCATGAATATTAAACAGTGACGAGCAGCTGTGCCGACTTCGCGCTTCTACTCTTGGAGGTGTGACGTCACGTGAGCGGCCCGTGTTTGTCCCAGCTGAGCGAAAAACTCGGATGGCTTTGCTCAAAGCGTGCGGCAACACACACACACACACACACACGAAGAGAAATACAGAAGGGGGTGACCACGGGGAAAAACGATTGAGCGACTAAATGGAAAAAAGAAAAACAACGACAACATCCAACCAATAGGCTACGCAGCAATAATCGATTGAGCTGCACTTTCTACGCGTTGTTTAAATTTGTTATTTGTGAGACGACGCAAGTTTCGCCGTTATTTCTTTTTGCACGCGCTATTTAAGTTTGCCCCGCTGGATTTTTTATCCCCAGATTTTAGTTTCACCATTGTTGTCTGCTGGAGCTGTTGTGTCCGGTTAATTTGTTGCTTTTATTTAAAGGTGGACGTAACATCGCTTCATCTTAATTTTTAAAAGTTTAGAAGACAAGCTGTCAAGAATTTCTGGAAATACTAGGAATGTTTATTTTTATCTACGCGGCGAGTCTACAGTCAGATGAATTCAGAATACAACATTTTATTTAAGACATTTTAAATAAAGGTAATTTAACTTTTATTTAATGTTTATTTCTTGAATCTAAAATGCATTAGCGCACGTAAACCGAGCAGGTCTTTTTTTCAGCTTATTACATTGATAATATAGACACGGTCTAGCGTTGCATTACGTTTTAGACTTAAATACAATTATGTTTACTCTTACAAAACTGTAATGACTTTAATAACTGTAACCTCACGCAATACATCCTTTGTTGTTGAATGTACTGTTGGTCAACGAATTAATGACTTTGTGTTGTTATGTGATTGATTTGATGATCGTTCATTAGTATTGAACCAATCACCTACTGGTCAGCGGAGTTCCGTCTGCCGGACGCTGAATGATGGCCAGGCCGCTTTCACAGCTCCTTCCCCCGGACCTACCCTCTGCTGGAACAAGCCCGCAGTTTGGCAACAGTAGCCAGGCAGGAGGCTTGTCTGGCAGTGGTCACAACTCCACTGCAAACTTTAAGTCGCACCTGCAGCTCCCCGTGAAGGGTGATCACCGTGTCAAAGACTGTTGTGACATGAAAGGTGAGAATGACTCTCAGTGTCTAAACCTTTTTTTTGTTGCTTTATGTCGTTTATGTTTGTGTCTAAGTACTGTTTATTGTCACCAGACAAGACTCCTGTAATTCCTCAGCATATGATGTTCTATAAGATAGAACATCACATGGGATATAGATAAAGAGAGATAAACAAGGCTTGGGCCATACAGCCACTTAGCTCTCTACCCAGGTAGTTTGAGGTCAGCTATTGGCTAAGTCATTTTGTTTACAGGCTTGCGCAATGCTGAGCAGCATAACCACACCAAAAGTTTCAACTGCTTATGAATACAACATTGTGAATATCAGAGGAGCTCCTTCATGTATTGCCATATTGTAATGGCTTAGTTATGTATTTAATATGTAGACTGGTCAGCATTAATACAAACTGTCTCACTAGTGATTGTCTGAATAATTAGTCAGGAAATCTACTATCCAGTGTCTATCTACTAATATGGTTATTTTTGAGCATTGTGGTATTTTTAAATTGTACAGAACAAGATCCAGCAATAACCCTCATACTTGTAAATAATCAAGTATGAGGGTCTGATGGTATAAATATATATTTGAAGGGAAGTAAACAAAACAGACATTTACAGACAGTTACTTATTTACAGTTCGCTCAGAAATGTCCAACTTTATGTCTTTAATGGCTCTGTAATCCACACCAATACGCTGTAAAATGCCTGATTTAGCCTGACTAGCAGCGTTGTTAAAATTCTAGACCCCACCTAAATGTTTTAAGACAGAAACCTACAGAATTGGGTTTAAGAGCAGCTGTTTCAGCTATTGTGGATTGTTGTTTTAAATTTTGTGCTGTTTCTATTATACAATAGAAACAGCATCATTTAGTAATACCACAGCAGAACATTATTGTGTAGTATTCAGATGTTGAAATAATGCAATACTATACAATACTTGTTATTATGGCTTTGTTGTGTGATTTAGCCATAATACCAAACTGCTCATACGTTTCGCTATGTTTCAGTTGTTTTGTTTTTACCACAGGGTTAAGCACTGTCACTGCATTATAACATTGTGATGGCTTTACCATGGCCTTTTAGGACTGAAACTGTATTAATCTTTTGCTAAAGTAAGTTGATCAAGGGATATTCATGTTTTGCTGATACGCTGAGATCTAGAGTGAGAAATATTCACGTGTTGACATCACAAGAGTAGTTCTTCCAAGGGGATGTGAAAGTTGCAGGGAAATGTTATTTTGTCCCTTATTACGGTTGGTCAGGTAATCTGATAAATCACAAGATCAAAAAAGAAATACAGAAATCTGGCAGTTAATCTTCCTAGTAGGGGTAAAAGAAATATGGCAGTATTTATGTTTCCTTGTGTTCACATTTTAAGATGATGTTCCTGTTTCTCTAAATCCTGTGGTAAATGACAGTTACATTTATGCATGATACATTGTATTGTATATAACTAACAGTATCTTTTCTTCTTTGTTTCATAAAGGTAAGGACAGGTTTGATATTGATGAAGACTCTCTTGGCCACTGTCCTATGCGCAATGGCTGCAGCAATGGACTGGTTGCTGACAGCAGTGGAGCAGGCACAGGCAGTTTCTCTAACAACAACAATTCTTTCTTGGGCCCGTTGCTATGGGAACGAACATTGCCATGCGATGGCGGTCTGTTCCAGTTGCAGTACATGGATCTCGAGGAGTTTCTGATGGAAAACGGGATGAGCAGCATGCACAGTACCTCCAATTCCACCTCTGCTCAGATACCATCTCAGAGCTCCCAGTCTGCCATCCCTAACCAGGGCTCTCAGTGCCTCCCCACCTCCCCTCCACACTGCTCCTCTTCCTCCTCACCATCATCAGCCACTGCTTCTTCCTCACCCTCTCTACTTGGGCTGGACATGCACACGCCGCAAAGCATCCTGGGAGCTGCGGACTGCCTGCACAGTAAGTATTTTTTTGTAGTTCAGAGATTTAACTAGCTTCCGAGGACGACCTAGAGGGAGTGTTAGAAACCCCAAAAATATACAAATACACTGTGTGGCTCATTCTTACAAAATTAATTGTACGCAGTTCTACGCAATTGTACGCATTTTCCCTATGTATGTGAGCTGTAAAAGTACCAGACTGTCCCTTGGGTGTGTTTATTACAGTGTAGTTTCAGTGTATTAATGGTTTGGGTGTGAGTGTTAGTATGACTGAGGATGGATGCTAATGGTCTGTATTTGCAGGCTGCAGTGTTTAATATGTTAAGAGGTTCAAGCGGTTTTTGGGAGTGAGTGTTACAGGGTGTGCAACTGTTTGTTTGTGCTTTTTTTAAACAGATGTGAGTTGTGTTTTACAGATATGTGAGCATTGTGTACATTTCATAGCAAGAACTGTTGGATTGTGTATGTGTATATATATATGTGTGTGTATGTGTTTGAGGTGTGGGTTGTTCGTGTTTATCGGTTGCATTCGGTCTTTGTACATCTTTGTTGTTTGTAAAAAATGGGCTTGGTTTGGAATGTACATAAAGAAATTGTGATCTTTGCATTGTTGACTTACAGCAAGGTAAAAAAGCAGACATGGATAAATAGAGAGAATAGTGAGTCAAAAGAGAGGAAGAGATCTTGATAAATTGTCGAGAAAGAGAACCAGACTGAAAGGCTGGTAAGTAAACAGTCAGAGAATAAAATGTGGAGAGACAGGTGAGCCAAACCAAAGAATGAAAGGGAGAGTAAGTGTGTGCCTGTGCTCGCATGTTTTTAAATCTCTTCCTCCTCTCACACGCTTGGTCCATGTGCGCACACTCAATCACGTGCAGAGGCCGCGGCAGGCAGAGTGAGAACAGAGACAGGGGAGGGCCAGAGTAGAGGAGGTATGTGTGGGAGTGTGTGTGAGTACAGAAGAGAAGGATTGAGATGGAATGACTCTGTGTGAGTTAATACTGTACTTCAGATTAAATGTTTGTTTACATTTCGAGGCTGAGGGGAGAGAATGAAAAAGAGTTTAAAGGGCTGCTGGTAACTATGTAGTGTGTGTGATGTGCAGATAACATATTTAACAGATTTTTGTGCAGATAACAGATTTTATAAAAAAAACAAAAAAGCATCATGTTAAAATCATTTCATGTTACTCTTAAGGGCATTTTATAGGTGGAAGTCCGTTGCACTGTGTCTGAACTGATTTACTGATTTTTAATCAGTAATGTTGGTTTTGTTCTACTGTCACAGAAGGATTTATCTTAATAGTGTGTGTGTGTGTGTGTGTGTGTGTCTGGCACCCTGCTAGGCAAGATAAAGAAGAAACATAAAAAAAAAATTGTGCCATAAAGAAGGAACATTTTAAACATTTTTTAATGTGCCTACAGCCTGTGTAGATCTGCAGGAAAGTGTATGTGTAGGGCATGTGTAGGAGGACTCAGAGGGTGATGTTTTGTAAGGTCTAATGCATATAGGGGTATGGTTCTATGTCTGTGTGTTTGAGTCTTGTCTGTATTATTGCCAGGCAGTATTGGGTATGGTGTATTGAGTGTATGGGGTTGTGCTCTTTTTATATGTCAGTTTGTCAGTGGATTATTAGATTCATAATTTTAGCATTGTATGATTCCATTAACCATAAGCTGTACAGTAAGAGCAAGGCATCAACAACATCAAGGTCACAGGTTTGTTTCCCAGGAAACACACAGAATGATAAAAGGTATACACAGTTGCACTAAGCTTCTTTGGGTAATGGCATGTGCCAGATATACACGTAATGTCGTGTTCCAACAGTGGTTTGGTTACCCTTGGGGGCATTTAGTCATTTTTTTCACAAATTATTTGAGAAACAAAATAACTACCAACCACTTCTGAAATCGAGTGCTAGGGGTACTCTAAAAATCTGCCTGGAAATACAAAAATATAATCTATTTGTGGTCTGCTACCTCATACTGTCCTCTTGTGGCCGTTTTGGCAATTACATTATTCTGAAAATTGAAAACATACAGTTACTTGATTTAACCAAGGCATCTTATGTTTATATATTCAGGCACTCCACCAGGTAGTTTGGAGCCAACGCCCTCGCCTTCCTCCACCACCTGTCCACCACTTCCTACTCCGCCCATCAGTAATGGCAACGACTTGCCCTTTGACCCCGACTCTGCGGACGTCACAATGTCCAGTGTGCCTGGACAGGAGGACTTTGACCCCCGCAGACATTGTTTCAGTGAGGATGAGCTCAAACCTCAGCCTATGATTAAAAAGGCTCGTAAGATGCTTGTCCCTGAAGACCTAAAGGTGAGAAGCTCCACTATACCCTTTCAGTATCATGCTTTGGTCACAATCCAAGTAATTTATTAGATATGATGATGTAGTTGTTTTTATTTTACCTCATACTGGTGACAAGTAATGAAGGTCCTAATAACATTACAGGTGGAAAACATTCATGTAATCTTGCCAATTGTAATGCTTGTCCAATGCTTTTGCATTTCCCTCTATGCATTTCCCTCTATGCATGCCATGAGCATGTGGATTTTTCCTTAATAAATTTAATAACCTACAGTCTGTTTGTGTGTTAAGTATCAACTGTTATTTTTCTCTGGTGATTATTTCATCAAGATTAAGCATGATGTTATCTTATTTTTGGTCACTCCGCTTAAATATGGCCATTCTGATTAATGTCAGCTGAAAATTTTTACTTTCTTCTTTAGTCAAGAGGTCAGGTGTACTTTATTGTAATATCTTAGAATTACAGTTTTTAGATTCCAATGATGCTTGCATCAGAAAAAAGATAGTGACGTTATTCAGTGGTCATTAGCTTATAAAGACCGGTTACACATAGGGTCAGTGGTGTATTACATGCATAGTTTTAATATTGTGAAGCAACAAAAAGTGTTTTTTTTCCCACATATTTTCACATTTTAATTCAGTAGGGAATGGGTGGAAGCTTAGCTTGGGTGATCATATCTAAATATTGGGCAGATGTCGTGGAAACATCTTGGAGATTCTCAGATATATCTGATTGAATTGTTATAAAGGGCACAGCAGTCAATTTGAATCACAGAGTGGAGATGTGACTTCTGGAAGCAACATTCCTTTCTGAATGTTCTGAATTCATTTTGTTTGAATTAGTTTTTCTCTAAAATGGAATGAAGCTTTTAAAAATGTAAATGGGTATTAAGGGACTTATTTTTTGATAATTACCTAATAATAGTAAGTAATAATAATAATAATAATAAGTAAACCCATTTTAAATGAATAAAAATAACTTTGAAAAGTTGAAAAAATAAGTAAATGGCATTATAGAAACTGTTATATTGATGATTTAAAAGTGTTTTTAGTGTGTTAAGACATTAAGGTTTGTTCATGGTCATCTTGAGATCTGTTCCTTACTGCTGGTGACTAATATGAACAACAGGCCTGTGTATGGCACTCTGAGGACAGCCACAAACCACCACAGAACTTTGTGTGTAGCACTAAACAAACCACAGGCCTCAAAGACATTTTCTCACTGGAATGTCACTCACAGTTGTGAAAATGACTGCGTCTATACAAACAACTACGCATTCACTCTCACAAATACACAAATCATAGACACACGGATTCAGGCAATAAATTTTCCAGCTGTGGTTATGGCCTAATTAGAGAAATGAACTTTAATTACTTAATTACTTTAAAAATAAAAACCTGTTATGTTTAAGACCTTTTACCATTTCCCCTCACACACAGGTCAACTTAATCTCTCTAATTCTCTTTCTTACACGTTTATTTCCGTTTGCTCTGTATCACATCTAAGTTTTTCCACTGCATTAGTATTTAATACTATACAGGAGTGCCTGTGACACTTAACCATAGCTTCAGAATGCAAATATTTATAATAACCTCTCTTTATTTATTTTTTGTTTCCTCAAGGATGAGAAATATTGGAGTCGACGTTGTAAAAACAATGAGGCCGCGAAGCGTTCTCGCGATGCTCGTCGAATGAAGGAGAACCAGATCACAGTGCGTGCTGCCTTCCTCGAGCGTGAGAATGCTGCACTCAGACAGGAAGTAGCCACCATGCGCAAAGAGCTCGGCCGGTGCCGAAACATCCTGAACAAATATGAGAGTCACCAGCTGGATCAGTAAGAAGGAAGGGAGGAGAGGAAGAAGAGATGCGGGATACATGATGATGGATGTAGAACACAATGAATGTTCCTATAATAATCAAAGACAGAGGAACCAGAAAAAATGCGGCAAATATTTGAAATATGAAGATGGCACAAGACTTTTAAAAGTTTTAAACTGGAGTGAGAGGACATGTTACATCTTCAATGTTTTGTTGGTTTTCCTGTAAGGTACAATAGCAAGATTTGAATTATGGAGAGAATTGTATTTTTATATGATAGAAATATGCTTAATGGGGAAAGGATAATTTTGAAATGAATTTTTGTATATTTTCTATAACTTTAAGCAGAGACAGAGTGATGAGGGAACTGGTAGAGGTTTTACTGTATACATAAAAACCAGTTTATTGTGGTATTTTATTGGAACACGAGATGCACAAGAATTTGTTCTCATGAAGGAGAACAAAAATGAGGGTCAGAATTTATAAGACAATCACAGAATTTAAAAGTAGAAGATTGAGATTTAGAAAATAACTTTCTAGAAAGATTAAACTGTAAAATGAGAAAATATAAATTTGTATAGAAATGTTGTAAATATAGATTTATTCAAGCACTTTGACACTCAATGTTGTGATAAACCTGTGCATAATAATGTGGCAGTGAAGGATGGAGAGGACATGTAGAATGACAGGTGCATCTCACCTCTTTGCAAAACATTGTTTCTTCTGCTGACATTTTTTTTGTCATTCTCTGTGGAAAAGCGAACGTATATTGATACTAGGAAAAATAAGACTAGCATTAGTAATCACATTTTAGTGGCATTTTTCTGTTGTTTATTTCTTTTGTAGGTGAACTTAATAGGATTCTTTATCTTAAAGTTGGTATCTTTTGTCTACAATGTACTCACCTTTTGTATAGGAATCTTATTCACGGTTTCAGACAGGAGATGTCTGAGCGTCAGCAGCAGGATGTCTGGGATGATTTTGCAGAGGCTGTTCTTGCTGTGCAAAAACACCATTTGACCTCTATGGATTGAAAATATGGCTATCTAAAATATCTACATTTATGGAATGATACCTCATATGAGATGCATAAAACTTTGCAGTTCAGGACAGGTTGATAAGCAGACAGTGGTGTGTTTCTGCTTTTGCCGGTTTTGCACCTGTATATGCAAACACATTTAAGCCAATTAGCAGTCTCGCTTGTATTGGAACAATTTAGAATTTTTACAACCTGATTTCTAAATGTTTAAAATATTCCTTTATAAAATACATTTGTTTTTAGTAGCTTCTTATTTCTACAGGTATGTCTGGTTCTTCCCTTAACCATTAAAGTACTTTACATATTATGAATTATTACTTTAATCATTATTATTTTGCTGTTAATACTACAATTCAATTATATCTGTTGTTGCTTTACTTTCATTGATATTGTCTGCCTTTAAATACCCAAGTCTGTTGTGGAGATTTTGTTACTTCCTGTTTATTACATTTATCATCAACACCAGCTGGAGAAGAAGTGTTGCCATGACAGCCAGGTCAACTTGTATATAAGGAACACCTGACAGAACTGTTGCCCTTGGCAACTATAAACTCTGCTTTCCCCCAAATAAATGGATTATGTTTCTCATTATTTCTGTAAACAACATTATAGGAATCCTTTGTACATTTGCTTGTTTTCCTCTTTGAGTGCATGTAGGTGTTTGAGTAAATTACTGCCTTTTTGCCCATTAATCTGCCATCTGTTTTCTCAGCAGTGACAATATACTTCTGCAGATGGATTGTGGGTAATGTTGTCCTTATTATTCTGCACTTCCAAATGTGGATGGGATGGCTATGAACATCTTGTGTTGTGACACCTGTTCTTTGATGGACAAATGCCCTAATGCATCAGTGTACTGACACTGCACCTAGCCAAAGTAATGCAGGGGAATGTAGTCTTTTCTCCAAGACTGCAATAAAATTGTCCTTACTCACTAAACACTTGAGAAGATTTTTTTGTCATGCATGTGTCTATCCTGTGTGTGTTAATTATGTAAATATACATCAGCACATAATTGCAGCACACTGTGCTGGAACACAAGCATGTATAGTATAATAATGTATAGTAGGACACAGGCCTATAGCTAATTTACTGGAGGCTGGTATGGGACTGTTTGTTAAACTGCTTTGAAATAATCCAAAAACACTATACAAAAACATTGCACTGAGTTAAGTAGCAGGGATAGTTTTTAATAGTTTCAATGTCTTTCTACAATGACTATTTTATTCAAATACACTGAAAATGTTACTTTATGTACAGATACTATTACAAATAGAAAATTACTACCATAATATATAAAGTGAGGAATATATGGGAAAGACCTGTGTTTTCTTTCTCTTGCACATTGTGGATGGAGTTTCTAGTTAAATGTGTTTGCTCAACAATAACAATTTCATGAATAGATATTTGGGATGGTTTATTAGACAGCAATTGCCATTCTCTCAGAATGATAGAGTGTGTCCAGACATTTTTTGTAGAGCACTTCCATATTTGTTGATAAACCTACTTTATTGTACAGATGTGTACACCTGAACAGGCACCTGCCTCTTTCAGAAAACTGGAAGGGATAAGGATACTTAAAAAATGACCAGGAAATCGACCCACCCAATCAATACCTGTGTCAAACTATGAAGGCCTATGAAGAAGTCACACACAGTTGGTCCAACATATTCTTCAAAGTACATTTATTTTGGTATAGTGTTGAAGCACAAGGATATTGATGTTTGTGTTCATCCACAAGTGAGAAAATAAGATAAAAAGGTGTGACATTCATCAAAAGGGTGAGATGTATATGCAAATTAGTGGATATGCCTTGAATTGATTGATCTTTTGTTGGTTTAGCTGGTCACTCTGTGATGAAGTGCTGTCACGTTTATTTGTTAAAGTGATGTGTGCTTACTCTTGTATGCAGAAGCAGGTTCCCTTATGTCTTATGAGGACCTGTTACATGAGGACCTGTGCTCTTCTTTTTAGACAAGATAGTTTTGCTGTGATGAGTATATAAGAGGCGGGTGTGTTCTCCCTGTCCGACAGACACTTTGTTACAGTATTTCCCTTGCCACAGTGTATGTGGACAAGAGTGTATCCATGTGCCTGAGGCCTGTCATTTAATGTGGGGGTGAATGTTTCACTCATTTGGCATTAATGGAATTGGGTGAAAGGTCTTTTTTTCTACCCACCAAACACTCAATATGATCCAGATGTGTGTGTTCTCGCATGTACCACGGCTCCACTCCTCCCTCACCATCACAGTACCCCCTCCTCTAGACTCTCCCCCATCCTTATATTCCCCTCTCTTGTCCTGTTACCTCTTTCATAGCCTCTTTAGCGAGTGTCTGGGTGAGATGGAGTCATCTCTGTTTTTCTCTCTTCTGTGTATGTGGGCCCTCAGCAGCCTGTCTGCAGCATCAGGTGAGTTCTGTGTCTATAGGTGTGTGTGTGTGTGTGTTGGAGAGTGTGTGTGACAGTATTAAAGGATTATGGATGGCAATCCAGTTTAAACCTTTATTAATTGATAAGAGTTGATGAATGGATGACAAGCTGGGATTCTGTCTTCTGTGACTTGGTGAGTTGTTTTTTATGTTTTAAAGTGTTCTGCAAACATTGTATATACATTTTGGGCTTCATCTCATTCCTCAGAAGATTTATGTCCTATATTGTGTTATATTGCTGGGGAAAAAAAGAGAGAGAGGCTATATGTGAATTTGTTATTTTAGTATGATAAATGTGGGGGAACATATTTCTGCCACCATCTCCACCCTTTTACATATACTGCCCTGACAAGCTGTTTCTAAGAATACTTTGAGTACTGTTCTTCCATGAAACTTGGAACACACACACACACACACACACTGTGTATCATCTTCTGTCTCAGCTCATAGTAATTTATAATCAAAATTGCACCGAAAGTCTTTTGCATGGATCACTGTTTTAGACTGAGCTGTTCCCATGTCTGTGGGTCTCTGACTGTTTGTATTTTTTAACGTGAATACTGTAATCTCTTTCATTTTGCTCCTAACTTTATATTACAAGGTGTTTTATTGTATTTTATTATGAGGTTATAACATTTGAATGTTAACATCCTGTTTTTGGGTGGGCTACATCCATCAATGTCTGGTTTATATAGATGTATTGTGTTACACCTGGTTCAGCTCAGAGAATAGTGTCTTGGGCAGACAGCCAAACATATAACAGCCTGCTATTTCATGGCAAGGATTCAATAGTTAGTAAGACAATTGTACGTTTTGTGGTTTCAGTGTGTGTGCTTGCCTACAAGTATGTATGTCAGCCCACCTGTGTGCAAAACAAAGTCTGTGGAGAATGTGAATATATTTGTGTAAACATATTCAGTATCTCTGTGTATGCTTATTTATCTAATAGTGGAGACAACAGAACAGTGCCCAGAGAGAATACTGGGTAATGAACGAAGACGAACATGCCCGAAAAAGTGCCAGCAGGACAAAGATTGTGGCAACAAGCGCCAGTGTCTCTGTGATGGACAGTGTGGACTTAGCTGCGTCGCTCCAGGTCAAAGCTAGAAACTCTATAATGCACCTTCCTTACAAAAAAGAAGTATACTTCAAGTTCATTATATTAAGTATACTTTATCAAAGTTCAAGTATATTTTTAAGTATACTTTGTGTAGTAAATACTAATGCTAGGACTCTTGTAAGTGCATAGTAAACTAGTAAACTTCTCTATGTAAAGCTGCTTTGAAGCAATGTAACATTGTAAAAAGCGCTATATAAATAAAATTGAATAGTAGATTAGTACACTAAGAGTACACTAGTTTACAACTGTTTATCTGTGAAGTACATAAAGTATATAAAACTAGACGGAAAGTAAAGTACTGCATACTAGGAGAAGAACTGTTAAATACTTTAACTTTTTTTCCTTTTTTACCATTTTTTTTTTACCAAAGTTACTATTTACTTTTTTGTAAATGCTGATGATGCACATAAACCAGAAACACTGACAGAGGCTATGATATCCCTGCTGAAATGAACAAATGAAACCAGATTAGACTGGTTTGCTGATTTTAAGTGTTCTTCAAGCCTGGCCAAGCTGGTCTTCAGCTGGTCTAGCATGAAAAGAGCGTAAACCTCTAAAACCCCTTTAAATCAGCAAGCCTAAAACCCCTTTAAATCAGCAAACCAGACCTTATTAGGCCAGGAAACCAGCTAGGACCAGCAAACCAGATTTTCCCCCCAGCAGAGATATTATAAGAAAATGTTTCATAAATCTGAATCTTCTTTGTGAACAGGTCGTATGTGTCCGTGGCCTCTTCCACCAGGCAAACATTTTGATGTAGCTCTCCTCTCCCCATCACCCTCTTTCTCTGCCCTGCTTGAAGTCCGTTGTAAAAGCGGCTACACTATGCCTAACGGATTAGATGCAACAATACGCCGTTGCCAAGGTGACCGGCAGTGGAGTGGAGATGAGCCTATTTGTACAGGTAGGAAACATATCTATACTGTTGTATCTTTATATCCTTTTAACAGGTTGTCATGGATAACAGTAATCATCAGTTCATTCATTAGCATTCATAAAGTTGTCTCTGATACAAATATTTGTGGTGGTATTATAATATTTTAATTAAACGTTACTTTTTAATGTTATGGTTTTACACAGCACCTTTTTAATCAAATGCCATTTTGTAAAAAGTGTTATTAAGTTTGCTATTGTTATATTATTAAGTTTCTTTAAAAATGAAAACAATTCTTGATGTTAGGTCATAGATTGTTTAAAAACAGAAAACAGAAAAACTGTCTTAAGTTTTCTGAAGCCACTACATTTCCCAAAGAACTATAAAAAGGTTTTCTTATGGTATCAAGCTGTATTTTGTATGCTGATATTACATGCTGTAATATCATGTCATGTATTATATATATTGTCAGACTGGTATGTAAGATGGAGGCATCAGTCCTGTTGGGTCAGGTTGCCTTTGACTTGCTTGTAAACTGACAAGTTATGTCAGTATTATGCAATTCCAGGGAAATGCCTTCACGGTAGCAATATTATCCGCACAGGGTGTTGATATTGAGCACAATCAGCTATGATCACAAGAGAACAAAGAAATATTTGTCACTGTCTGCATAATGTGCTGCATGAGTAGTTTCTGAAACAAAAAGCTTAGATTCTGTGAACCTTGGTTCACCAATGAGAAGTCAGCTTCTGGGCTACAGAGTTATTATAAAGATGTCATTTTTGTGGAGAGGAGGCGTAAATCGGCAGAGCTCCAGGCTGCAGCATTTCCAGTATCACCCCCACTGCATCACAAACACATTTCCTAAAGTAACACAAGAGGTATTTCTAGGAATGAGCTGTCCAAGAGCTGCACTGTGGGCGATTGGGGTCTGAGGGAATCGTCCTGTTGCAGTTCTCTTTGCAGATAAGTAACACACAGAACATTTAACAGCCAGAGACAGGTGTGTGGATGCACTGAATTCACATGCAAAAATTCAGCTGCATGGTGCATTCATAGCTGGGTTGATGGGCAGTTTGATGTGTGTGTGCACATTCTCTGTGTGATTTCCACCCTCTTTATTAATCAGTCATCCTCACAAAAGGAGGGAGGAGGTTTGATGTATAACTGCATGAGTCAACTGCTCAGGAATGTGAGAACAGCTTGTACAAGATAGATTTTCTGATAAAACTCTAAATGAAACAGCATACAATGTCCATCCATCATCTGGCTACCTGCTCAGTGACTCTGTTCCTTAACAACCCAACACGTGCACCTGATCATGTGCCCCAATGTATTTGTGTTCACACACTTAATCAAATACAGTGGGTAAAGACTCACTCACAACCATGCACCTAGAGCCTAGGCCTGTTGGCTCTGATATCTCTAATCTTACTCTGTCCACTCTTGCTTATAAAAATAACTTAACTTAACCCAGACATATGATATTCACACTCCTCAAGATCCCCCATTTGAAGGGAAATAGGTTGACTAAACACATTTTACCTTTCAATCTGCATTTTCCACATACTCTGAACTCAAAGCATAAATGAAGCCTTGTGATCTTCCCATCAGCCTCCCAAGATGGAGGTCGTGCAGAGGAGACGGATCTGGTGCCCGAGGCATCCTGTTCTTTGCCTGATGATGTTGATCTGCTCTCCGTGCAGGGCAGTGGCGCTGTGGGATCCACCATCCAGTACCAGTGTGCACCTGGGTGAGAAAAAGATGACATTGGAAAGAAAAAATTGTGATATAAAAGCAGTATCTTGTATTGATTGTGCTTATGCAATACACACATCTTGTCTTCTTTCCCATACAGATCTGTGCTGGCTGGACATAGTGAGAATTCCTGTCTTGAGAACCAGACTTGGCAATACCCTCACCCCATCTGTCGCCGTAAGTGAGTGTGAATGTGTTTGCATATGTACACACACTTAACTATTAGATCGTCTACGTGGATATGACTAAAAACAGACTTTTAACTAAAAGGAAATGACTGCATGTATCATGTGGAAGATAATAGTTTACTAAAAATGTTAAAGGGATCTCTTTGCTCTTGCAAACCATGAGACAAGAGAGAAAGAGACAGAGAGAGAAAAGCAACACAGACTGTGTGGGTGTGTGAGTAGGTGGATGAGATGCTGTGTAATGCGTGTGGAGTTGAGCTGTTAGGTACGACTGACTGGTGCGATACTGCCCTCTGTTAACAACAGGTTTTTACATCTCTATATCCTAAAAACCTTTTAGTCTAAAGGTTTATGGTTTAATGCTTAATTTCTATAAAAATGCTAAAAAAATGTTGTATTTATTTTTTATTTTAACATATCTGTAACTTTCTGGCCTGAAACTAAATATGTGCATGTTTGTTCTCAGGTGTGTTTTGTCCTCCTCCTAAGGAGGTTGATCGTGGACATCTAGTGGCCATTCAGAGAGCTGAATATGCTGTGGGTGACATCATCTATTACTTGTGCAAGAAGACCTTCTTGTTGGATGGGCCAAATCAAGTAACATGTTTACCTAATGGCACATGGAGTGCAGTGCCTGCTTGTCGGGGTAAGAAAAGCTGGTATTTTCAGCTGTAGTAACAGTAATGGAGACTTCAGATTCGCAACACAACAATACACTGTCACTATATCTGTGTTGCACTGAAAATATATTTTGTCTTCTATTCCTATCATCTCTTTCTCATTTTCTCATGACAATAATCTCTTATTCTATTAATTTATACCCTTGTTGCACCTTCTGCCTTTCCTTTTAGCCCGTTGTCCAATTCCAGCACAGCGCAGCAGGGTGATAGTGGGTGGAGTAAAGCAATGGCCATATGATTTGACGGATCATATGGTAGCTCATGGAGAGAATGTGACATTTTTCTGTCAACATCCTAAAAAACAGTGTAGCTTCACTGCCACAGAGGTCTGTGTGGATGGACAGTTAATGGCACCTAGTTGCTATCTTGGTACAAAAAGCACACACACTGCCAGTATATCTATACACATTAACAAATGAACTTTTAACTTTCAAATATACAAAACAATCCAGCATCTCCTCCTTTCAATAACTGTCTGTCTTTTTTAGACCCTACCTGGCTTCAGTTCAAACTTTTTCCTCATCGGCTGGTTTCTGAGATTGATGCATGTGACCCTGCTGACCTTCAGTGAACTTCAGTGACTCAAATGTCACCATGACGTCAACAGATTCAATTAAAAAACATAAAACATAAAGCACCTTTTTTGACCGGATCCTAGTTGGATCTTACAGATCTCACCTCTACCAACAAGCAGTAGTGAAAAAATTTCATATCTGATGTATAAAAATATCTCCATACTTGTTTGAGTTCTTGGTACAAGTTGCCGTGAGCTGCTCTCTTTCATGTATTTTGTTGTTATACAAAATGTAAACCACTGCTTTTTAGCTAGCAATGATGTTTATCTCTGTTACAAAAGTAAGTTTTTCTGCTAAAAATTCGTTTTTGAAAAAGTAGTTTTTTTCTGCTAGCTGGTGCATAATTTTGCTAATTTGGCTATGGCAAGCTCTGAAATCATGCCTTTAGCACACTCTCTGATTTTATTTACTGTATTTCAAAACACAGTCCACATGTAACACTGTTTTATTGTTTTAATTGGCTTAGATTTAACTTTGTTGACCAGCCTGCTTGGTTGGATTACATAAAGAATAGAGCAGAATTGTTAAGAATACTATAAACAAAAGGACGTGCAGATAAAGCCTTAATTTTTTTAAGAATTGTTCACCATTGTGCAAATAAATTTACAATGAAATAACTTTGAATTACGTTTATCATCCTGATATCATGATTTCACAACAAAGAAATAAAAAAAGGCTGCTGTCTCTTAAGGTACTGATTTAATTATTGTTTAATTATCCTTAATTTGTGCTCATATGTAATTCAATCCTTTTTGAATGTCGTGCAACATCACGACATTCCCCCCTCCCCTTTCCCTCCCGCTTAACCTCTCCGCCCAGTCATTCATTCATATTTGGTCTTCCGGAAGTATCTCAGGGTCGGGCCAGTCAGTGCCTGCGCGAGCTGATTTGTGGGGTGAGAACAGTTTCATATTCAATATTTACGTTATTAATAAGCAATGTGTGCAATTTGACAATCTTTTAAGGAGAAATGTGTGTTAATGTAAGTAGCAGTTAAAGAGCGTTGATTGTCTTGCAAAGTTTGAAATAAGGTTCCAAGGCAAGTGCGTCTGAGCGCTGTCAGCGGTTCGAACCCTCGGTACGCATAAAATGGCTGGTCGCGGGTTCGAGCGCAGTTAGTGTTTTTGGTCAAAATATGTGAATAACTGAAATGTAATTCAAATATATACGTTATGGATGCGAACATCTATGGGATTAGAGACGTAAGTAATATAACGGCACGGGTTCGAGTCGCTGTCTGGAACCCATCAACATCAAAGCGCGGCGTTTGGTTATACCAATATTTTCCTTCTGTAAACGGACCTGCAGCGCGTAATGGCGTCCAATGTCCCGGTGTTGATCTCTTGCCCTCCCACATTGCTGCATGGCGGAGTATGCGTACACAGGCATTGGTGTCAAACCCTGAGCCATGCGCGCTGACAGATGAACATGCTTAATTTGGAATGAAAGCTACGGGGAGGACCAAACCTGCTACCGTGACAGCGCGCCACCTATACGCACTCATGCACTTTGCATTGCATGGCATTTACTACAACTACACGGTATTACGAGTAATGTGACAAATACTACAAAAACAATTGATGTTAAGTTTGTTTGTCAGAATAAAACAATATGCCCAGGACTGTCAAACTTTATTTTGCTAAAGAATTGATAGCCTACCTGTCTGTATTTTTGTCAAGTGTATTGAACTTAAAATACATAAATGTGCTTAAATCTTAAGTCATATGTTTGCAATCCAATGAATAGTTTAAAATGAATGAATGAGTTTTAATCCCAGCTAGATCAAAATTTCTCACCATATATTAGTTTGTAATTTACTGGGCCTTTTTTTTTACATACAACCCTATAAAATAACCTTGTTAAATGATTAAGGGTAAATATAAGAATAAGTATTGTGTTTAATAATGCTTTTTCCAAATTACTTATGTAGTATTCAGTAAAAGTTGATTCATAACTTTTGATAGTGCAACTAACATTTTCTTTCATTTTGTTTAGATTGATGCCTTAGATGAGTGGAAGGTCCTGACTAATAACAGTGCAACAAACATGAAGGAAAAGCAGCAGTTAGAGCAAATGGCCAAGTAATTGGAAATGATTCCATTTGCATAATTTCTACAAGATCATGTGGCCTTGCCAGGCAATATTTCAGCATTCTCTCAGGTTATGATAAACTGACCTACTCCTTCTTTGGAAGTAGGAAATGATTCCTTCTTTACTGCTAAATGTACAGAAGGTGCTATGCGCAAACATGATGCATTTGACAGGATAGATGAGGCCATTCCACATATAACGTGGACTCATCTTACAGCCACCAAAGATTGCCAAATGTCTGAGGGTCAGGAGAATGAGTTATCAGATGAGGGGCTCTCAGAGGGGACTGATTCTAAAGACAAAATCAACCTGAGTGTGTTTTCTGTTCTATCACAAGATCAGACAGGGGACGTAAAGGATTACAGCAAGCAGAGCTCACCAAATCATGTACTTGACTCAGACTTAAACCAGACAGCTCTTAAAAATAAGAGTGTTAAAAATAAAGTCATCACTTTTGAAGAGAACACAAGGAGTCTGCCAGCAAACATGCAGTTAATACCCAAGATGGAGTCTGAGTTTGTTGGGTTTGATGTTTGTGAAGTAACAACCAAAACTACAAACATTGCTAACATCTCAACCAATAATTGAATAGAAATTTAGGTTCAATGACAATCTATTTTAAGGGAATGTTTTCACAATAACGATCTTCCTATAGCTGCCAGAAACAACCATACAAGTAAAGTGATAATATTCTCAAGGACTAAGAGATTGGAGATGGACATCAATTCTGACAATGCAGAGGTGGATTGTTCAGAATACAGTAAAGACTGCATTGATGAATATAAAACACAAATTTTATGTAAGGAAGGAGATGAGATATTTAATATTGGATGGACCAAGGCAAAAACAGGTGCAGGAGATTCCTCTGGACAAAAGGATGAGGTTCAGGTGTTAGATTTAAGCCTTCCAAAAAAGAAAGACAGAAATAGGCAGTGTGAATGGGTTGTGGACCCTGAATATGAAGGTTCACTTCATATGGAAGTTGATGAAATTGAGGATGAGCCTCAACATGTAGAAGTGGAACAGGAAGACTATAATGAAGATTGCTGGATTCCATCAAGTAATGCTCATACATATCATTGGGATGGACATGTGTCCTCCCCCTCTCTGGTATCCACATCAACTTCCATGTTTACCAACATAATGGCATCTGAGCCTATGGATATGCTACTTATAGATGATCAGGGCATTCCGTATACACTCACCCCAGATGGACAAAAAATTCCACAGATTGATACAATTCAACCCACTGAGGGACTTTCCAAACAAACAGCTTTAAGGCTAAGGCAAGCTGAAGATTATGTCCAGGATATCAATGACTTTAGGCAAGTCAATCCACTGTGTTCAAATGTCTTACTAGGTCATGTCTCAGTGGAAGCCTCAAAAGTTGTTCCAAACCTGGAGTTAAAATCTTCATACTCTGTAGGTCTTGGTAAGCCATCTGTGTCTCCTGCCGTATCTGATGTGGCATCGATTCCTATTCAGATTGTGGCTAATACTACAGGGTCAGACCCTCCCATTCTGCTTTTTTCTCCGTCTCCGCTTCAGTCACTTTCCTCACCACCCTCTAAGTCTAACCCAGGGTTAATGAACCTTTGTTTCCCAGTTCAAAGCACTCAGACCTTCTCCATGTTCCTTGTTTTGTCATCTCCTCAGGTGTCCTTAACTCAGAGTTCGTCCTCACCGGGGCAATTATCTCAAATTTCATCTACTTCCACTGTTGCACTTCCTTTAGCTGCTTGTCCACTTGAACTGGGATCTACATTATGTGCACGTCCCTCACTTCTCAGCCTCAGCTCGGTTTCTGCCACAGCTACAGACATCTCAGGACTGAATAATCCTTCTAATCTTCCTCTCAGCCCTACCTCATCAACTGCTTCCTCCAGCACTTCTACAGTGATCTCTACAAGTCCAACCAAGCAATCCAGCACTGATGCCTGCTCTGACCCACCGATGCCCACCTCCTTTCGAGAGGCTCTTCTCAGATTAGCTGTGTCTGCTGAGAAGAAAAATGAAAGCCAGGCTCAAAGCATTGAAACGGTCACTACTCCTTTATGTTCTGAAGATTCCTCTGCCACAGTCCATGACATTAATAACCATAAGACAAATTTAAACTGTGACGACCAGTTTCCAGCAACTGAGAGTATGTCAGCTTCAGTAGATCAAACAGACTCATTAAGTTTCATCTCCACCAATGACTCTTCACAACTCCTGTCCTCCGCACCCCTTCGTCCTGAATCACCCGTATTTACCATAAACCACTCAAAGATCCAAGACTCACAAGCATTAGGTTCACAGCGCATTCTTTACTGCCAGTATTGTCAGCGGGACTTCTACTATCTTTCAGACCTTGAGCGTCATTCCATCACACACTCCCAAAACAAGCCCCATGTTTGTCAGCTTTGCGGCAAGGCTTTCAAAAGATCAAGCCATCTTGAGCGACACAAACACATCCATACAGGTGAGAGAAACTTTGTGTGCCAGCTTTGCCCAAGGCGTTTTCGTGAATCTGGAGAGCTAATGAGGCACCAGAGAGTACACACTGGTGAAAAACCTTTTCAGTGCTTAATATGCCACATGCGGTTTGCAGAGCGCAACACCCTGCAACGTCATATGAAGCGCAAGCACCAAGGTCAGCTGCAGGAGGCAATGGACATGAATGCAAATCCAAAATGTGCAGGGATTTTCCTTGCTGGTATACATGAGGAGCTAGAAGAGAATGAAGAGTGGTACAGTTCAACACTCCTTGAAATGGAGACTGACAGTGATACAGGGGGTGAATGAGAAACATACATGCAGAACAAATAGATGTTTCAAGAGTTTCAGAAGTTGTAAATAAGTTTTATTTATTTTGTATTTTATTGATACCATTTGACAGTTTGTTACGATACTGCTCTTACTTGGCTTATATAATTGTCTATATTTCATTCCACTTAAATTTAGAAACCTTTACTGTTGAGAACTGAACCTGGCGATATTCACTTAAAATTCGTGTTAGTAAGCTTCAGTTACTTAGTTAGGTCTCCTGGTGAAATACTTTGTTTTCATTTTTTTTGAATAACTTTGAGTTACCCTAATTTGCCACTTATTTATTGTTCTCAGTTTAATTTCTTACATGAACAACATCTTTCCTCAGGGGTGTGATATAGTATCAATTACAGTAAAAGTTCAGAATCATAATAGATTTTTATAGTTTTATTATGTTTTCCTGAAATAATGACACAGTTACATAGAATGACAGCAGATAGATTAATGTATAAATGTACCCCCAAGGTTAGGACATTTTGAGATAAAGCTTGAAATGAGGCTTTTTGTCTGAACAAAAACTCATTTACTTCTCATCAGCACTCTGAAACTACAATATCAGACTGACAGCTGTAACATATCTTAGTGGAAAATTAACATTTAGGGTTCAGTTTCTGGTTTTGTGTTGTACAAGTTCATTTTATTATTTAAGAAACTTTTCACTGTGTTATAGACGTGGTGGCACAAATGTGTAGCACTTATACAGCATTAATTCAAATATCTGAATTATGTAACATTGCAACACTTCAGCTTTAATTTCCTTAATGTCTATATGTTTATTAACTTCTTCAATTCTTAGTCTATATATCTTGAGAAAAACACATGATTTCTCTAGTCCCGCACCCCCGTCACCCCTATTTTGCAAAATAGTAAATAACAAATGTTAATGTAAATAACAAATGTTCACACTATACACCTCAGGCTAATCTAAAATTCTGTTGCTTGAATCTTGATTTTCAAATTTGATTAGGATTCTGAATATTTGCTCACCCTAATTAAAGCTTGTCAACCCCTTCTTTTTCTGGTGGTTGCCATGCTTAATTAACTGTGCAATTGGCTTTGCTTTAGGCTCACCACAGCAAAGATAATGCTGTGCGAGTGGCCAGCTGCTCAGCAGTATCACTAAATGGCTCTATTAGGTTTGCACAGTTAAAATGACTTTACATTCATATGTATTCATTATTGAGCTTATTTCACAGTACAGTTACCATACATTTATAAAATGTTTGGTTCCTTATTACAATTTAAAGTTGCTCAGTTTGTTTTAACAAACCAAGAACAATTTTGCACTGACGAGAATTATTTATTTATGATGGAAATGTAATATATTTAAAATGGTGTGTAATATTAAAGATCACTTATATATTTAATACACAATTACAAAAGGAGACTGCAGATATTAAACAGCTTAATTTCTGTAATCTGTCTCACAGGATTTTGAATAAAATAAATCCAAATGCTTACAAGCCATCCTATGTGTTCATGCTAAATATTTTTTATTAACCTAAGTAGTATGCTGCTTTTTTATATGCTTTATGTGAAGTTTTGTGGACTTTTAATAGACTTTTAAAGACTTTGTGAGCTGTTTAAGACTGCATGTTTTGTAAATTATGCATTAATATTCTGCTCTCAATAATGTTATCTAAATACCTTTGTAGTATTATATAAATACAATTTCAGTCTTATCGTAATACAAATTGGTAATACATATTTACTTTGCAATAACCATGGAGACATACATATGTAATGTTACACATTATCAGTGTACACTGAGTAATGATCTCTGTGTAGAAAGTTATGACATTTAATATTAATGGTTGCCATGGTAACTATAACTTAGACATGAGATTTAAAAATTTTGTGCATAAATGTACTTAGCCTCCTTTAACCTTACAAGCTGTGATAGACAGGCCTATCTGTATATGTGTGAGTGACAGCTCAGATGTGCCTTTGGTGTGTGTTCCATTTGGCAGCATCATGAAGAGTGGCTCCTACAATCAAGCTGACAGCAGGTGGCTGTAAGTGTTGGGTATGTATGTGTATGAGAGAATGAGACAAAAACAGTAAAAATGTAGAACACTTTAAGACTACATGCTTGTTAACGCAAATCATGCTTGTTAACGCAAATGCCCAAGTTATGCTTTTAATCACCAGCAACAGTTGCATTAGTGTAAAATCCATTATGTGTAGTGTACATGTTGCTATAGATTAAATAAGTTAACTTGTTAAATAGTTGATTGAAATTGGAACTTGGTTTAAATTTGCATTCTGTGAGGAGCATAAATTGAGCAAGAATCCTTTATGTAGAAGAGTAGCAGCTGGGCTGGGGTGTAAAGCCTGATAAAGGATTGAACAATACACGAAACATCACTCTGTTTATCATGCTTTAGGATTGTGCTGTGTTCAGACGTCATTCAAATGTGAATCTTCCAGCAGATATTGTCAGCCACTGTTCAGACAGAACATACATATGAGAGGAAAGAAATTCTGAACATGAAAGATAAATGAAAAGGCATCATTTTGGATGTGCATAAGGGTGGCAGATGATTGGTTGGCTTGCTGTCATTTAGCTATAAAAAAATAAAGAGTAAAGCTGCGGTTCGGGAGGAACATTGATTGACAGAAACATGCAGCTGTCGTAATGCAGTCCACAAAGATTATATAGAATAACACCAAATGTTTTCACACTCCCGCTGTCGTTTGTGTGACGCTTAACTGAGGCAGGAGGGGATTTGGTGAAGGAGACCTTGGCTGAGAAGGAGTTTAGTCAGAATTAATCTTAATGTGATGGACGACCTTCAGTCAGACATTCAGATGTCACAGACATGTGGTCTGTTCTGACAATAGGGACAAGGTGATCTACAGCTGTGTGTTGTTAGCCTAATAGTGGTGAGAGCTGCTTTGTGATTGGAACTGTTCAGAGTGACCAGGCATATGTACAGAATCTTCTAGAACCTTAGTGGTGAAGAATCTGTGAGGTTAAGAGTGTGAGCCTTTGTAGGTGACCTAAGCATGTAGGAAAGGATGAAACACAATGTATAACACAATCTTATTCTAGGATGCTGTTATATAGTTTGCCACCAGAGGGCAAACTTACTCTGAGGTAACTTTATCATACTCATGTCTATCATACCAGTGAATTGAAACTAGCTTTGCAACATTTAGAAGTGTGAATCTGCACATATCAACAGACATATCAACATATCAAGAATATTTTTCAATGTTCCCTATGTATTTCCCTATTGAAATAATTGAAACATGGCCTTCCGTAATGAAAATTTTGACTTCATGATTTGTAAAATCATGATTATTTCATCTATTTTCAACCTATAAATACATTTTACCCAGAGTACTTCATAAGATGTAAGCAGAGTTCCCCCATATTTATCATTTTGACATTCTTTTTTTTTTGCTTTTTTCTAAAAGCTTGGCATGTTTAGAATATGTTGTTTTAAGTTAAGCTGAGCAGGCTGTGCCACATAATTGAGGTGAGCAGTGAAGGGTGACGAGAAAGACAAAGATGGACAGTAACAGGTGCTAATAACAGAGGGTTTCCTGACAGGGGGGCTGGGGGGTAGCGGGGGTGATGAAATAAAGGATCATTACATCACATGTCCTCCAATAGTACACAGTGACACAAGTTTGACACACAGGAAACAAATTGTGTCAATGCTGTCATTCACAACCTTAATATATATTCAGTTTCAAGGTTGTAAAAAATCTTTTACAAATGGCTGTTGTTGCAGCAATATTAAATATATGTATCAGAATTACACCTTCTGTCTGTGTCTGGTTTCTGTCTCATTTTCACTCTCTGCCTATGTATTAATCTGTAACTTTGGTTTTGGGTTGTTTTGCCATTTCTCTCTCTCTCTCTCTCTTTCCTGACCTGCTGATACAGCAACACACACCAACCTGTCTGTCAAAGCTACCGAACAGGTGGTACTGTAATCATCTCTTTTACCCAGCGCATCCCCACCCCTCACCCCACATATACATACTCAAACTTCTCTCTCCCTATTTCTCACACACAGAGAAACACATATTCTTGTGTTTGTGGATTTAAATTGAATGTGATGGATGATGTCATATATTACGTATATATCTTTGCATACATATACAGAGCTACATATTTAACAGTCTTTTAGAGTTTATTTCTTTTGTAACACCTCTGTTCCAACTTAGATTCAAACTCACAAGCTTTAATGCAGCTCAGTGTCGGACTTCCTAATAACAAACATTCTGAGAAAAAAATTGAATGCTGTGAAAAGAAATAAAGACATGCAACATCCATCTGACAGCTGGATCCAGCTGTGCCTTACATCTGTTTCTGAACATAAAATGTCACAGAAGGTGACATTTACCTATGGGTGCTACCTATGGGTGTCAGTTTTGGCCCTGTCACCCCCAAAGCAGACAGGGAACACCACAAGTTACCCACTCAGTGTTACTCCAATGAATCTATCAGCAGATGTGTATGTGTATCTGCTGTGAGGGGGCAGGGTGTCAGGGTGCTTTTTTGATAGCCCAACACAGTTGGCTCAACCCCTTGGAGTGGGGGTAGAGAGAGGGAGGGAAGTGCACGGGGTGAATTCTGTGTGGAGAAAAGAGGTAGAAACACAGGGCCCATTTCTCCCTAGATTTACCTGTGGAAGGGAATGAAAAAACAGGCGAAACAGAAGATAAGGAACAGCCTCGTCATGCACGTTATCGTGATTTAAAGCCTCAAATTCTGCCATCGTTCTGCACCTCAACTGAAAGAATCCCTCTCTCTCTCTTCACTTTAATCTCTGTTAATTGTCACTTTGACAGCCCTAAGGGGAGCTCAGGCTGAATCTGTGAGTATACCCTTTGCATTCATTCTATTGTGTGCATACATTGTATGTGGGAATATGTGTTTCTCTGTAAAAGCATATCTATATTCATGTGGCTATAAAGACTTACAGCAGAAGTTTTTGTGATCTTTAGTGAGCTAAGGCCTATTTGTTGCTTGAATAGGTGTTCTAGAGAGAGTGCAGTTCTGATTAAAGCGATAGTTCACCCAAAATTCTAAAATTCTGTTATCCACTGTTCTCTTATGTTGTACAAAATCCGTATGACTCTCTTTCTCCTGGGGAACACAAAAGGAGATATTACGCAGAATGTTAATAACCGACAGAAAGAAACACATAAATGTTTCTGAACAACATAGAATTTACTTTTTCTGGGTGCACAAAAGTTTGAACATCAAAGAGAAAGGCACAGTGACATCATTGAAATCTAGCACATGGCAACATAAATAAAGACAATTATTTCTGTAACCCAAGCCTGTGTGCACGCATTCACACTTGTCTACTACAACTGCCCGTTTTATCCTCAGCTGCTCAGACATACATTCCTCTCATTAGAATCCTCGAAAGAAAGGAATCTGTTCTGATTCATGAAGTAATGTTGTTTATTGTCTCTTTGTGATGCTGTTAGAAATAGCAGTTAGACTGGTTCCTTCTGTCTCTGTCAGTCATACTTGAGACTACACCAGTCCCTGTTTGTTATTCCGTCCTCAAATTGATTGTGACTAGGAAAAGTTCAGGCCAAATGTCCTTTATCCCTCCTTTAACTTTAACTTTCTCTGTCTTAAGAGATAGGAAGAACAAAAGAAATTATCCTCAACACCTGCCCTGCAGGAGAAGATTTGTCTTTAAATCTCGAGCTCTTCCTTCTCCCCAAGTTTCTCCATTATGACCTTGCTGGCGTCTGAGAGATCATTGCTGATTCGTAGTAAGTTCCGTTCAGGTAAGGGCAGAAGAAGCTTAATTTAGCTTTATTTCTGTAGCTCTTACCCAATGTGCACTGCTGCACAGAAGCTTTACAAAAACGTTTTAGTACTGCAAAAATATATTTTTTTTTCTGAGAAAAATGAAAAGTATGCAAAAGTATTATGCAAAAGAAAGATTCCTGGAATGTAATGGAAGTGTAGACTGGTTTTCAGAACTATCTGTGAACTCCAGCTGGTTAAGTCCAGTGTCTTGGAACTAACTAAAGCTATTGATGCTACTTAACAAATTACATTTGATAAGGTAATAGTGTAACTTATTACTATTAATACGGCAATAGTGTATACTATTACTATTAATAGTGTAACAAGCTACTTTTGTATTTTGAAATTGCATGTTCATCAATGAATGAGCTGAGGGCAATAGTACTAAATCACTCCAGCTGCAAAATCTAAAGTTGCTAAAGCTGTGTAGTAAAATCAAGCCTTATCAGTGATTGTTTAAGCTCTGATGATGCTCCTAGTGGCTGTTCTGATGACAGACCAAGGAAGTCTTGGGTGAACCTAATACAGCTTTGGAATACCTGGTATGGAGATAAATGTAGCTGGTCTTACAGGTGGTTGTCATAAACTAAAGGTGGGCTTCCTTGATTGCTATAGAAAATCATGCAACTTTAAATAACTATAAACTATGCACAGTCAAGACATTGTAATTTTGATGAATGTCAATCAAACGTTCTCCAGCTATAATAACATTAAATATAAAATACATTTACAATGCAATTCCAGTGTAACAACCCAATTCTGGATTGCAGACAAAGGGCATGAAACTTAGTATTGCCTGTTGTACATCATCAATACATCACATTACATAATGTGAACCTTCAAATATTATTGATCGATATGTCTGTGAGGTTTCACATCCTCTAGTAGTTCACTGATTTCATGCAAATGTGGCCAGCAGTTCCGTCCTCATTGAAGGACATTGGACAGTGGACAGATTGTCTTTGTTGGTTCCCATCTGTGGTTGGAACCCCTTCAAAAGCAGTGCCTTCTCTTCTTGAGTTACTTATAAACATCCTGCTGGCAACCTCCTCAGACCAATGTACAGCCACGCTCTTTAGTAACGGCATGATTCTGCAGTCAAAAATGAACTCTTGAACACTGAGCGAACATTTTTTGAACAGTCTGGCTAACACTCAAATAGAGAGAGATATATAAGTCCAAATAGGGTTTCTGTATTTTGTTCTGTTTAATATCTATGCTCATGGAACTAATAAGCAATTTAATCTGAGGTTTTCTTGTTTTTTATTTTTTTGCTGAATTTTATTGACAAAGGGTTTAGGGTTGTAACTTTACAAAATGTATATTTTGTAAGTGGTTCTATTTAAATATTATTTGGTTAAACAGGTTTTTTGGTGAGACTTCCTGTTCGATCTGACAATGACAAACATAAGGAGTTTGGAAAAGTGGGTTTTGGATGCCTAGTTCTAGATTCAGAAATCGCAGCCAAAAAATAAGAATAATTTTTAGATGTTTTTTTATAAAATGTTCTTAAAGGAAAACTTTACAGAATGAAAAGTGAGTAATTCTCTCCTGATTTACTCACCCTGATGTCATCCCAGATGTTTATTACTTTCTTTCTTTAGCTGAACACAATCAGAGTTATATTAAAAAATATGCCACATTTATAATTGATCAGGGTTCAGCATTTTGAAGCTCCTAAAAACACATTTGATCTACCATTAAAGTCATCCAAATTACTCCAGTGGGTTTATATACATCTTCTGAAATAAAATGATATGTTTGTGAGAAAAAATTGATTAATGTTTTGAGTGTATTTAGTGATCGATGTGTCGCGTTTGAATGTAAACATATCTGTATGAATGAGCACACCTAACACGTTGGCACACCAGCTCCACGTCAATAACTTTAAATTCTTAAAATCTTCGAATTAGTTATCTCATGACTAGTCGTGATGTGTTTTGATGAAACACACAATCAGGAGACACACGACAACCAATGAGATGCAGCGTTATCGTTATATATTTGAATTTAGCGTTCTGATCATTTTATTTACATGGATACATAATAATCTTTTTCTCTCACAAACATATGGTTTCACTTCAGAAGACATGTATTAACCCACTGGAGTCATACTTTTATAATGAATGGATACGCTTTTTGGGTCTTGAAAACGCTGAACCCTTATCAATGCCATTATAAAGCTGGGAAGAGCTGGGGTATTATGTAACATATGCAATGGGAACGTTCCAAAAATTGTACAGGTTCTCAATGGAACCACAAAGAGCCATTTAAAAACCTTTGTTTTAAAGAGTACACAGATAAGGGTTTGTAAAAGAGCTCTTATCTGTGTAGAAGTGTAAAGAACATTCCAAAGACGTCAGAGATAATGTAAAACAGATGCATAAATTAGGAAAAGGGTACAAAACCATATCCAAGTGTTTAAGTGTCCCAGTGGACACTGCTGGTTCAATTATCAGGAAGTGGAAGCTTTCTCAAACCAGCCAGCGTCTGTCTAGAAAAGGTCACTTTTCTACACTTTCTGCACCTTTTTCCAGACCTTTTCTGCACTTACTGTGTAAACAAGAAGAATACTTACAGAAGCCACAGAGAAGCCAACAATCACTTTGAAGGAGCTACAGAGTTCAGTAGCTCAGAATGGAGTAAAAGTTCAACAGTCAACCATAGCAAAACACAGAGAATGACTTAGGAAATATCCAGACATTTTTATTAAGTATTGATGTTCTACTATTGCAAAACAGTTAACAGTACAGAATGCCACAAACCATTAGCTGCCATTATGCCTCTATGCAGAGGCATAGACTCTGGGGACATAAACCTGCAAACAACAAAGCAAGTACACCCCTCTCAATATTTATACATTATATTATGAATAATGAAAACATATGTACCATTCACACTTCAACCCCACCCAATGTTCAAACGGAATCTATAGCCTTGCATCTATACCATTATTATGTGGTAAAAGCACACCAATCATCATTACTATAAGTTGCAATGGCATGACATTCATTCAACATTTAATTCCAGAATTCCAATTTGATTTGGCCTGGTGCCATTCAGCATGTCATTCTCCTCCGGAGTAAAGTAAAAAGAGAAAGAATTTACTTAGCGCAAATGACGGCAAGGGAGGTTAAGAAAGAGAGAGAGAGAGAGAGAGAGAGACAGCTGAAGGGGGGATGGGTAGAGTGACAGAAATAGACATTCAGATGAATAAATAGTTACCCCTTTTCTCTCACGTCCACTTTCTGATCTCAAAACTTAGCACAGTGGTGCATTATGGGAAAGCCACCATACCTCATGACTCCTCCTGCTTCAGGTGTAATTCCCGCAAGCAACTGTGTATGTGTGTGTGTGGAACTATTGCAATCAGTGATTGCACATTAGTGTTATCATGAGCGGTGAATGGTGTCAATCTGTGCACATGCTAGACTAGTTTATCTCATGACTCCATCCACTTCTGGTCTAGCTGTATTTACTCAAGAATTTGTGTGTGTGTGTTCAAAGGTACCGCAGGCAGTAGTTGCACGTTAAGAGGAGATATGAGTGGTGAATGGTATATGTCTGGGCACCTACTATACTAGCTTAGTGAACAGTGTGTATATGTTCCCAATGGCTAATTGATGTATCTAATTTATGAATATTGTACAGCGTAGTGTTGTGCAAATTTTTGGCAAAATGATGTACAGTCATAAAAGCTTTTTGATCCACATCTTATAACATGTTACAATCTTCAGTGTGAGAGAAAGAATCTCAGTGTTGTGATATGTATTTTAACATATTATCAATATTGTTATTGCAAATATACTTTATCTTTCATTACAGTTCTGCAGTTGAGAATTCAGAATCGCAGACAGCAAAATGAACTTAATACAGTGTCTGGTAAGTATTTAGGAATTCTGATCACTGCGCTTGACCATAGGAAGTCTTTATGAAATTTCACCCTATGGGGTTTCTTTGATTCACACTTTTGGACTGCTTTCTTTATTTCATTTCAGTTCTAAATTACTGTTTTATACAGCTGCCTCAACGTGCCTTACATTTTTGTCTCTCTCTCTCCTTCTCTCTGGTTCTTTAGGAACAAAACCCTCTGTCCCTGATAAAGTTGAGGGAAAAGACGTTAGCAATGGCATGGTGAGACATTAATTAACTCACATTGTACAGTTGCTTTTATTCAGAACACCTTTCCCCATTACTACAGATAGCTGAATAACAAAACCACTTACACTAATTTGACTAAAAGTTTATGAAGTTTATGAAGATCCATACCAAAAAATACTTGGATCTTCCATGCTTTGTTGCTTAGATATACTTCACCTGCCATATTTTGTATGCTTATGTTTTAAATAAACAGTAAAAGAGGGTGGTGGTAAAGATAATATGCAAAATATTTACAAATGCCAAAATTGTTTATTAATTGACATAAGTTGGTCTTCAACCTCTTTAGAATAATTTAATGTTTGTAATTACATGTTAGGTTACTGTTGCAAACAATTAGTATTAGTCATGAAACACTGTTAGCACAGTTAATTATGTTGCAGTAAGATAGCAAACAGCAGCTGGTTCAGGATAATTACTGTCAGAATAAAAAAAAGTTGTGGAATCTCAGAAGCTTATGGGGGACGTCACCATACAAAAGCAGACTTCTAATTACTTCCATATGGGTCTCACAAATTCCTTCTGGATCAGGGTTGTGCACCATTCAGAATTAATTTAAAAATGTCTTTAATTTCCAATTAAATTCTTGAAATTTAATATACTTTAAAATGAGTTAGAAAACAGGATGCAGAATTGTAATTTAAATTTGAATGTCAAGAATAACATATTTTAATTTTAATTAATTAAAAATCAAAGACATTTAAATAGCTTTAGTTTACTGGGGTTTAAAACTAATATGAGTTTTCAAGACAAACTTTAAACTTGTATGAAAGTTTAAAAAGACAAAAGACAAGCCTTAAAGAACAAACAGAAAGATATAAAATGTCACCTATAGAAATTTGTATTTAATTTGATAAATTATTCATAACATTTATGAGCCATGGAGGAAAAACACTTCATTTACCAAAAAGCTAAACCCATTTAAAACCATTTAAATCATTTAAATTTAAGAACTATTTAAAACCATTAAAAACCATTTATAACCAGTTAAACTTTGCTGAATTTTAATTCAGTAAATTTCACTTTCTGTCATGTCAATTTAAAATACAAATCACATTTCTGTGTGGTGTGGCAAATTTCCAATGGTGAATTGAAAGGGACCCAACTGAGTCTTGCACACCTAGTGCTGACTTTTAGTTATTATTGATAAAATAAGTGTACAGTATTTGTTGACAATTGGTAATCTGACTGGCACATTTTCTCAATGCAGCGTAAAAAAGGGGATGGCACAACTCAGAAGTCACCCCCTAGTGGCACGACTGCTCAAACTGCACCAGGTGATGAATCATTCACAGCCATTGAGTTTTCCAATATTTCCTGACCTTCAGTCATAAAACAACACCCTAACCTTAAAGCTGGAATGAGTGGTTTGTCCATTCATGCATCCATCGGTCCCCATTCATCAAACAGTCCTTTTGTATTTGCAAGTAATTCAGCTGAAGGACCTTCAGTACTGCACATATTATTAGAAGTATTCTGAACGTCTGAATTTGATTACCCAACCACAAATTCTTTTGTGACAAAAATCGTTCATACTGGCTGAAATATCTGCCCTGAAAATATTCCTGTTTTCTCTGCTCTTATTATGAAACAGAGCAATTGATTCACCATTCACATTACCCATTTTGTTTCACTATTCTTTTAGTTTTTTTCTCTGACTCTCCAAATATTCTCTCTCTCTATGTCTCCTTCTATGTCTCTCTCCCACAGACAGTGGTTATGGTGGTGCTCACAGGCAGAAGAAGGCTCGTCTGGCTGAGGATCTGAGTGAAAAAATCCAGAGACGGTCTGGACCACTTGAACTCCTACAGAGGCATATTCTGCCTCTAGAGAACAGTGAGTTATTTAAAATACCTTAAAGGATGCCTAATATGAACCCAGACCTCCTTAATATACATAAACAAACACATTGTTAATTTCATCATCACTTCATGTAAGTGTAAAAAAACTCATATTATGCTATATTTAACTAATATTATACTAATATTTTTCATATTGAACAATATTGAAGCAAAATTGTTGCAGACTGTTCACACTGTTGACCCTTTTCTCTTTCTATAGCTTTTTCGTTGCCATCAGATGTCTTTGAAGATGACAATTCGTCTTCTTCCTCTGCATCTCCCGAGCAACTCGGGATGCACCAATCACCTGGTGTCTCATCATCACCTGAGTTAGCTGGTGACCAATCACTGAGTGATGTGTCACCGGTTGCTACTCCCATCAGTCCAGAAAGTGTACAGGTAAAGATGTTAAAAGAGGCGTTAAACAAGGTTGTATCTTGACCAGTCTGACATAGCAATATTGGTTTAACCGACTTTTAATATATTTTTTCCCTTTTTTATTACTGTCAACCCATCTCTTTAAAGCAGTGCAGTGTGGCGTTGCTCTCGGCAACTGAGTGCATCAGCCAGCCAATGACTATGACAATAACAGGATCAAACTCTACTGGGAGACCCAAAGGGGTGTACATGTCCTCCCAGACTCCACCACTGCTGCCAAAGGTACACAATCACACAGAGATTGAAAATTATTATTATTATTAATTATTTGTTTTAATCCTCATTCTATGTTAGACTTGATTTTATTTCTTCTTCACTACTTTCTTGTCATTTTTCTACATCATGTTTCTCACATTCCCTATTTGTATACCTACAAGACAGCACAGCCTCAAACTCCACCTTCTCATTCCATTCTGGGTGGTTCATTAACCTCATCCCGCCCACCACGTCAACGAAAGCCTCGTGACGCTAAGCCCAAAATGAGGAAATTGAAATACCACGAGTACATTCCCCCAGATCAAAGGGCTGGGACTGGAGGCGGAGCTGGAAACACTTCACAAAAGAACAATATCAGTCAGACTCCATCCACTGATTCTTCTTACTCACACCTCCTGCAACAACAGCAGGTGTTCTTACAACTACAGATTCTTAACCAGCAACAACAACTCACACTGACAAACAGGTAAACCATTAAACAATCAAAGCATCCATATGAAGGAAAACATACAGAAAATACTTAAATACAGTTAACATTCTTTATTCTTGAGGATACAAACATATTCTGTGTTCCAAATATTGAAAAATATCCAAAACAGTCAGATCAGGAAATATTTATAAATATCTATATTACATTTTCAAACAATAGTAACCAAGTCAAGCTTGGAGAACCAAGTGGAACCACACCTCAAAGCCCCCCTCAGTCTGGAACACCATCAAACCCCTCCACCCCGGATACAAGTCCCATTCACCAGGCTGAGTTACTTCCTGCAAACCTTGATGACCTAACTGTAAGAACCTTATTGGTTAAACTAACATTTCACTTTAGATGATAGGCTTCATCAAATGTTAAGTGTGAACAAGCTTTGTACAGATTATTGAATATATTACATATACCTTCTTTCTCAGGTGTCAGTGCTCCGTCAGCAGTTGCGGAAACGTGGACTTCCTGTTTCTGGCACCAAACCTGCACTGCTGGAGAGACTTCGCCCCTTCCAGATGCCTCGTCCCCCATTAACTCCTGCTCCACTTTGCCAACTTGGGTCCATACTAGAACCCTCTCACCCTGCCAGCCTTAACGGAAACATGAACAGTGCAGACACCTCCACAAACCTGACTCAGATGTACATCCATCCCTTGGGTTTAGCAGAGCAAAGCATGGCTGGTCATAGTTACCTCACTTCTCCTTCTTCTGCTGGCTCCAGCCCTTGCTTACATACATCCTCCCCTCCAATACCCACGGGTAGTACGCGAGGCCAGGCAGAAATGAGAGAGAGGATAAGAAGCAGAACCAGAGAAGGAGCAGAAGACACTAAGGTATGTCAACCTTTTTAAACTATTTATTGATTAATACCTGCAAAACCCTTTTAGACCTGACTGAATAGGGCTGGTGTGGTGTGGTTATGCTGGGGAACCAGCATAATAACCATATTAGATAGTATCTAGTGCTACTGTCATACCGTAGCATGGATTGTCATTGTTGTCAAATTTAACCCAAATAGCATGCATATCGAAATAAATATCATTCTTCTTATTTATTCCTAATGCTAGGCGAACTGCTGTCAACTTTGCGATGTGATTGGTCAAGACTTTGATTTGCCCATGCAAATCACAGCTAGTCCTGCACAAGCTTCACTGACTGTTCGCAGTTTAGAGGAGGAGCTACAGGAGGCAATTCAAAGAGTACAGGTGAGTTAATCTGGGTTTGTGTGCTGTCTGTTCTTTGACAATTACCATGAGTACACAACTATCAATGAATTGGTTTTCTGTCCTTCAACAATGACATCTGAGAACTGTCCACTTTTTCTTTCACCATGCAAGATGAACCCTACTCAATCCATAGATGACATTCTGGAGGAGACCCTTGGTTGTTCAGGTGAGTAAAATTTATACTTAAGAACTATGGACATTCTGTTGTGCTGGTCATGGTTGGCAAATAGATTTCATCCAACATTTTAAACACAATTTTTATGTTTTTATCTTTCAGATACTTCTCTTACCACAGATATCCAATCAGTCACTACTGTCCTTTCAGGCTCCTCCCCTGCCCCACAGCTCGACGAATCACAGTCCACCAAGCAGCCAAAAGATGACAACTTCATGTCCTCTCCTCTGTGCTCCTCGCTTCTCCTGGAGCTTCCTCCCTCGCCTAACAACACTCCTACCCTTGGTTCTAGCCCAGCACCACTTCCCCCTCCTCCTCTCTGCACCACTCCACCATCCAACTTACTGTCTAGGAAAAGAAGGTCAGAGGTTCCTGCTTTTGACCCTGTCGACTGGCTTGAGTCCTTGACCTCTGGTCTACACCCACTCACAGCCCCTGCTGCCCCATTTCTAGAGAGCGACTTTGGCCTTGACTCGGACCTGAACATCAACAGAGTCCTCGAACTAATGGTGGAGCAGTGGTGAGGAAAGGGCTGTATGTGTGTCATTCTAATTGGATGCATGATTAGAAATTAACCACCTTTCAAATCATGTACCCTAGAGAGGTGAACTTTAACCCTCTCGTTCATCCATTTTTGCATCCATCCATCTCTGTCAACGGATGTGACCAAAGAGACCCGAACGGTGTTGACTGCTGAGCTCTACTCCACGCAATGTCAAGAAAAAGAGACAAGAGAGAAAGGGAAATAGATGAAAAGAGATGCTTTGATACCTTATTCAGAAAGATCCACAAATCTTTGCCCATGTGCACATGCTACACCACATTTTTCACATTTTTATTTTTAATAAATGCTTCAAAAACCAAAAATAAATATTGGGTTTCCCCATGGCTCTGCCTTTTGCCTTAGTGCCAGACAAAGTGTCGGCATGGGGCAACCGTGTGGATCAGCGGGAGCTTCAGACAATCTGTGTGTTTTTGCAGGGAAGTGTATGCGCTCCCTGTGTGTGTGACTACGCTTCTCTTGGCTGCTTTAACTGTGTGTGTTTGCGTTGGCACCTAGACACTTTCCAGCATGTTCTGTATAAACATTTTCAATACATCATAAACCAGGTGCCTAAAGCGCACGAATGCACTTGTTTCTGTTTTTACTGGTGTACATTTCTTTCTCTATTTCTTGCAGTATTACACAATGTTAGCATCTAGTGATATTTCGCTTTGTCTAGACAACTGTGTCATGGTGCTGGGGTAACTCATTAAACACCCTCTAAATATCTGAGGGCAGATAAACCTTTACTACCTATACTACCTCTAAGCACCAATATAGTACTAAACAATGCTGGTCTAAGACAAGTGCCAAATTAAATTGAAAATGGTAAAGTATTTTGACCAGATTTATCAGCCTATGCAAACAATGTGTACAAGTAGTGGTGATTTTTCGATCTTTACTGTTTAGAATTTCTTAATGGGACCTATACAACATTGTCTACTATTGCTGTTTACACAAAGTTTTGACTTTTCATTTGCCCGTTGTTACTGTATGTGCTACTCTTGATTAATCGATGTACTTTGAAGAAAGGTTAAAGTGATACAACAAATGTTCAGACACTTATGAAAATGTGAACCATTCATACTGTCCCAGTTTTATATGTGAACGTATGAGTATGACAATGTGTTTGATGATCAAAGACATTGTCCAGAGTTTAGTATGCAGACAAGTGTTGAAGAATCACAGCATTTGTGCAACTGGACCTTTATGATTCTCAAATAAGGTGGACTTACGTCCTTGTGAAGTTTCTTTTTATTCTGTAACCCCACAACACACACAACCTCTGTTGCTTTAAAGCCACATGTTGTGTTGAAGTTCATAAATGACCAACCAATCAAAAGGCAAACATTTTAACATATTCTTTTAGATATATTCATTAATATACAGTATTTATTCATTTATTATTAATATTAGTATTAATTTACATTTAAATTGTATTGTAAACTTTAAAATTGTAAAATTAAAGTCTTAATTGAGCCTTTTTTATGGATTTTTTTTATTGTAACTGCTATATTTTCTGATGAACTTAATACTTATAGAATTTAAGTTTAATCAATAAACAGGTTTGGCAGTCTGTATAAAAAGCATATTGAAAGTAAAATCTGTGTATATTGATTACTCAAGGTGAGCTTTCAACTTACTTTAAATGTCCCTTAGGCTCTCAGTGATAATTTCCCAGCTTATACTGTTGTGTCAGCATTAAAGTCTCTTTAACCAGTTTCTTTATCTAGAAGTCTTTTCCCAGCACAAGCAGGGAGCAATGTGGGCTTAGCAATTGGGTTTCTCTCTTTGAAATTGTGTCATTTAATTTCCAATAGAATCTACATTTGTAGATGGTTAGAAATTAGTTGGAGCTTGAATATTTCCCTATCTAGATCAGCACTGAATCATCTCAACAGAAAAGGTATTTGAAGACCCAAGCACAAAGCTCAAAATTAAAAAGGTGAGTATGATAAATACAGCTTAGGCAAGTCAAGCCCTATGAAAAGATCTGCTTTCAGAATTTAACTACATTCCAAAATAATCATATGAAATTACGAGCTGATAAACTATTCAGTGATCCTAATAAATACAGTTTACACAATCATGCATAATTCATGTTTGTTACCTCCTGCAAAGTAGAGATTCCACTTCTGTGTGCTTTAATTACTTGGATGTGTTAATTAGATCACTCAGAATGTCTGACACGGTGTATGAGCTCCCTAACACACCATGACAAATTCAATACACACTATGATCAAAGAAAACAGTGGTGGCAGCTTATACAGGATTCTGACATAAAATGATGATTTATTAAAGGTGAGAAGAATAGGCCATCTATGATTGGATTCATGAATATTGTTTTTGCGATACTGTTAGTGTCTTAATGTGCAATTTGCATGATTTGGATATATACAGAATAAACTATAAGTACAATAAGCCACGCCAAAAATGGCTTAACCAATTTGTGGCAGGTTTACCAATTTGCCCAACAAAATGCAGATGGAAGCAGCGTTTGAGAGTTGTTTAAAAACTTTGCAATTTTGTTTGGTAGCACTAGTAACATGTAGATTACACTCCTTTATATCATACCTTTATTATTATTATACCTTTATATCAATAGAAGATTTAAAAGGTGCACTCACTATTTTTGTGCTGAATAATATGACAGTCATCTTAGGTTAAAATGAAGCTTATTGCTCATATGGTTGAGGTTTGTGGGGGCAATGGGTTAGGAACTCATCAACTCCAAACAATCTAAAACACTAAGTGGCTTAATGCACCGTAAGATAGCATTTGCTCTGCATATTTCTGGCCTGAAACTGCTGTCCTGAAACAGTGGTGACATATGGCTCCACAATTCTACAATTAGACATATCTCAGTCCTAGCCGCGATACTGATATAAAGCAAGGCAGGTCATGTGACCTCACTGTGTCTGACCATGAGGTCCCCTCTATGTAAAATCAAACAGTTTTTATTACAGCTCAACAAATTTAGTCTGACATTATAATTATATCAAATTAAGATGAATAAGGCAGTATGTGGTTTTAATAGCAGTAAATGTGCATCTGTCATTACAGGTACTAAACTTCAAAAATGTGTTAGAAGTTAGAAGTTTTTGAGCTATGAGCTAGTTTAGATAACCATCAAACAAGCAGCCTAATCAAACATAAATCGTTCATCCGTCTCCATGGCGAAGGACTCGCCCTCGATTTAACGCTCTACTCACGTGAACGATATCTAATGAGTTTCCATGTAATGACTTCTGCTGTCACGGATAACCCGCTTTCTTCCCCGCGACTAAGCTTTACTCCCGCTACATGCAAATGAACTACTAAAAGGCAGGCGGAGAAAAGGTAGGGGTGGTCGGGTTGAGTCTGTGTGTGTATAGTTTCCCATATGCGTGGGTTTTGCTTTATGTTCTTCATCCACGCTGATCCGCTGGGATGCATGGTAGGTTACATCACAGCAAGAAGGTCAAACTAGTTTGATCGCACACAACCGACCCTGTTCTTTCACCCCTCTCAGGCAAACGAATGGCAGGAGCGTTTAATTGCTTGAATTTGGTGCAGCAGAGCATGATCAGGCACTTGGTTTTCAAGTGTTAGGCACATAGTTTGCCATGGTGCCCTGTTGGGTGCTCTGAATTGGGGATTGGGGAGACCCTGGGTCAGACTCAGAGATGTTAACAATTCTGGATGTAACTTCAGTGGAACTGATACAGTAAAAATGTAAATGTGTTTTGGTTAATCAGTGTGTGTGTTAGGGGGGTGTTGCGGGATTGCACTCAGGAGTCATGGGTCTAAGGAGGGTCATGTGTCTCACATTTATGTATTCTTTAAGATTCTCTTACCTTGACCATTTATACATTTAACACAAAATTGACATATTTTACACATATTCACCCCATTAGACAGACCACATTATTATATGAGTGTCTTAATGAGGATGGGATACTTAAATATTATTATTAAATATTACATACTAAATACTTAATGTTGAAATTTTAATTTTTTTTTTTAAATGATAATGTTAAAAATGATAATGTTACAATTTTTTATAGTTACAATATAAAACGACAAGCTAATTGGCCTAATTCTACTTAAAATAGCCTTATACTTAAGTAGCCTTATAATATCTCTAAGGCATGGAGAGTTGAGTAAAGAAGACCATATGCAGGGGGTTGTATCACAAGCAGGAGAATCTGTTTGCCCCTTTATTACTAAACAGATCATTAAAATGTTAAATCCAGGAACATCAATAGATGCAAAGAAAAACATGTCTTTTCTCAGGTTTCTAATTTTCATCAAGCACTTGCAATTTCAGACTAACTCCTGCAAACTGTGCATGAAATACAGTGGCAAAATGGTGCCTCATCTGGACTGAGTTATCAGGCTGTGAATACACAGGCTGCATTCCAAGAGATAAATAGATACATTTAGATATTCATGAGCTCATCATGCATGCATTATGTAAATGAAAGCTGCCACTGGCTCTGGCAGTCCTTGGTCTTGCAACAACCTTTCATTATTGCCATTTTCATAGAAAGTGCAATAATGGTTACTCGCCACATTAAGCAGTGATTGTTTTTTACACTGTAAAAAACATGTTTGGGTTTGCCATGCCTTCATCTACCCTGATAGTGAACAACCCTAGTGAGTGCATAAATCAGCCACTAAACATGAGATAATTGATGGGTTAGTAATAATAACCAATTAGCAGTGCTGAAAAAACGGAAGCAGTTACACCCCTATTCAGCTGAACTCAGTTCCTCTCAGGTTAATGAGTCATCAGCACAATTGTAAAAAAGCTGCCAATGGGGAAAAGAGCTGCCATGACCTCCTGTGTTAGTGATAAACACACACACAGTAAGGATGTATTCTTCAGTATAGAAAAAGTATAGAAAATGTATAGCCCTGTTGTTGAAAATTCCATTTTACAATAAGATTATAATTCATACTACACATTCTACATGGATTTATTTTGACACATCTTGTTAGCTATGTTGTTATATTGTTATTTGACATGTACAATTGCCTTTTTAGTACTGGAGTAAACATCCAAATGAATCAGCTGGTGTTATTTAAATATGGATTCATATTTATTCCATGCAATTGTAGCAAACAGCAGGCAGCAGCATTCTAAACCTCCTTTTCAAACACTGCTGTGGAAAAGGTTCATTCTGTTGTCATGGGATTTCAGTGTGGGCTAACAACAGTCTTGTTTAATCTGGTATTAAGGTGTTTTGTGAGCAATCCGAACACAAGTCGTCAAGCAAGACACATCGACGTTTACATCTGGCTGTAACGTGCTCAGATGTGTATCCTGTGACCACCTGTGTTTTGATTTCAAGGGAAAGGTCTCTGATTTCATCACTGCATACAATGCTTAATACTTCAAATGGTTATGGCATGTTGTAAGCACAAAAAAGAAGAAAGGGTGACAAAGTTTGTCCCAAAAGTCCCTTGCTGCTGCTGAAATGCATTCGACCATGTGAGTGTTTACACTACCAATCTGATGTGGATAAGGTTATCTGCCATCAGATAAGGTTGATAGGACAACACCAGGCACATTTTTGGGAAGCTGAGATTGGAACAATAACACCAGGTCCTGCAGAGAAGAAGATTTCTCATTGTCCCAAAGGTTGACCTCTAACACCAGAAACACTCACTCTTATCCCTAAGAAGTGTGAATGACCACAGGAATTTCCCAGGACATCCTCTATGTACAAGTAACTAGTTTAACTTAAACTCACCTGGTCTTGTTGCTGAAACAAAGGAAGGCAACAAAAAAGGACAAATATTCACATATACATTAATTCATTCAGATGGAAAACATACTGCATGTCAAATTCGGTCAAAGACATGTGCATACCTAATTACAGTTATTTGTGACACAGCAGTTCACACAAATTAACATCAATAAATGCACGAGTGATAGTTCACCAATTTAAGTTCTTGTTTGGAATAGGTTATCTTGAAAGTAGTTTGAAAAGAGAAGCTGAGGAATAGCAAAACATTTGAGCCACAGTTTCAATTATAACACTAAAAAACAAAAAAGGTGACAAATTGCAATTTCTCGTCTCTGCAGACATAGCTTGTCTTTAATCAAGAGAGGAAAGAGATAGCAACAGATACCACATAGGACAGGAAACATTAACAGAAACCCCTGCAACAAGGTTATGATCTCCCTAGGAAACCTTTCCTTCAAGAGTCCTTCAGCTGTGTGTTCCAGACAGTTAAAGACCTTTGGCACTGACAGTCAGGCCCTGACCCTCACAGTTTCTTCAGATATATGTTTTAGGCTGCAAGGACCCTATCTGTTCTCCAGGAGTTCAGAATTCCCCTAGTATTTTGTGTTTAAAGCTGCTGAAATATAATCTGTCTCTGTTTCTTTTTGCTTTGGAATAAATAAGTTTCTTTTCATGATTGTCATGAACTCATTAAAAAAATACATTATCTTTCAATAAAATAATACTGTCATATGGACTGTCGTAGCTACATCCAGCTCATGCACTTAGGTTTATTATATCAGTTATTATATAAGTTATTAGTATTTATTAGTATATTAGTGTACCATTACGAATTAATTAATTATATACGATTAAATAGTCCTAAATAATATATCGCGGCTGAACAGGTTAAGGTCACCTTCCGGCTTTGCCTATGTCACTTACGTAATACGGCGCCAGACTGTAAAAGACCGGAATGCTTGCAAGATCGTCTAATTTAATTGTTCAATAATCAATTATTCTCTCTGAAGAAAGTTCAGTAAATGCATAAAAAATTAATTATTATTACTTAAGATGTACATATTTTAGGGCTATAAAGCCCCAACAGACGTTGTTTATTTAAGCCTTCCAGTATTGAGTACTGCACTACACGTCAATGGATACACTTGTGGCTTTCAAAATACAGGTATGATCTTTGTTTTAATTTTCTTCGTTTAACTTGAGACAGTGGAATGTGCAGTAAAGGCAAACTAAAACAATAAGCTTCCATAAAGCTGTGGTTAATAGTGAATTTATAACAGCTAGGGGCGTTGCTAGGCATGATCGCGGTTCGAGTTCACTGTAAAATGCTTTTATAAAACGTTTATGGTAATAAACACACAGCAACTAAAACAATGATATTTATAGAACATATTCTTCCGATATACAAGTAGTTCCTTAGAAAGAGCATTGCACAGGCGCATTAATATTGATGTAATGAGGTCACATGGTGTACACAACTTACCTGAAATCATTTGCCTAAAATGTTTATGATCTTAAAAGTCTTTCAGTCTGAAGGTGTTTTCTTAAGTATTTGAAATTAGTTTTGTAGACATTAAAATAAATACGTCAAATGAAATTGATTTCTGTCATTGGAAAACTACAGTTTTATTACCATAAATGATTCAGAAATGGATGACTTAGAGTGAATAATGACAACGCAGGCAATAAGAGCCCAGTATAGATGGGAATTCCAGTACTGTTCATCTCAAGGTGATGCCTCAAGAAACTGATAAAATGCCATTAAACATTTTTGCCAATTCTAGGCAGTGTGTGGCAAAATTAAATTTGCAAATATAACAAGGTTTGTTTTATTTGGATTTTTTAAATCACAACATAATTAACATAAGAAATGTTACTAATGAATGAGTACCTGATCCTAAACGTTTGACTGGTTGTCATGGACTAACGGGGAAGAACCCAGTCGCAGACAGCAATTAACACAAAAACACTTTTATTTAAATAAACAGAAAGTAAAAAACCCCATCAGGGGGCGAACAGGGAACGAAGGCAAATAAGAAATAAATAGAGATTCTAAATGATAAAGAACTTATTAAGAAAGGCGTACAAATAAATAACGATACAAACATCAAGCTTTAACATTCAATGAACGGAAACAACTTGATGCGAAAAACAACACAGAACGAGGGTCAGAACAACGATGACGAATCAGAACAATGCACAAGCGACAAAGACAAGATCAAAATCTATAAGGAGCAAGAAGACACCAAACAGGGTCAAAACCACAGATGAATGAACCAGCACGGGATAGCAGACACGAGGGCATTAAATAGAACAGGGTACAATGACAAACAGGTGCGCGAAACAGAAACGAGGAAACAAGGGGGCGGGGTCAGGACGTGAGACCGAGAGCATGTGACAGATGTAAACAAAGCCGAAGCCATGTGCCTCCACATAGAACGAACACCCAGAGTGCGAGTCTAGACTCCGACTCCCGAAACCAAGACCAGACAAGACGAGTCGGAATCTAGCCTCACGCTCTGACATAGAACACAGGGGATGTCAGGATCCTGGCAAAACGCGATCTCCAGACTTGACAGAAGGCCAGGACCCTGACACTGGTAGTGTATGTTTACAGAGCAATGTACATTGGCTTCAAACATGGCTCAACCAATCATAATCAAGGACCAGAACTATTCATATTGGCTTAATGTGCTGTAACAGGGGAGCTACTCTGTAGCTCAATAGTACATCGAGGTAAAAGCAGCAAGGGGTCATTACACACTTCACGATTTATGAATCCTGAATGGCAATCACTAAACCGCTTGGGTGTAATCGAGCAGTGCAGTAAAATTACAATATGGGATCGATGCTTGGTTTATGTGCTCCAACCGGTGAAATTCCATAGCTAGTTGGTTGAGGTAAAAAGGCCATTACACCAAGATTTATGAGTCTTGTTTGACAATCACTAAACGGTGAAACCGATTACGTGTATTTGAGCAATGCAGTGAAACCTACAGAAGTTTTTGTCCTTGATCTAAATGATATAAACCCATTTTGATGTATTGATGTGACATTGAACATTAAAGGAGAGACGTGAGGAATTATGCCTACAAGTGGGTACAGATGTAATCCAGCAGGGTGCACCTGACCTTTCTTTGTCCCCTTCCCTTTTTCACTGCGTCCTGCCCCCATAGTAAGCAGCCCTGCAGTGAAGCTGTGGAATAGAGGTTGACATATAAGCAGATACACGCAAGCATGCAAGCAGACAGTGTTTGAGTGTTAGCTGAGTAGAAACACATTGTGGTAGGTCTGTTGTCCCTGCTGGATGCCTGTTTGAACAGGTGGAATCGTGGGGGCCAAATGAACCCAGAGAAAATTATTACATAATGACCAACACATCATTACCTTACATATGTCAACACCACCAAGCATACAAGGTCAATACAGCTTAGTTTCTCTTCCTCTGTCAGTTCTATTTAACACTGTTCTGTTTATTCAAACGGAGACGATTTATTCTGTCTGTGCCGCTGCAATTGAAATGTTTTGATCCACAGACAAGCACTGTGCTGTTTAGGGAAGTCATGTTTAATGTGATTATGCTTTTTTAAGCGCTGAAATGATGTAATGGATGTTATTTGAATGCAACAAAGTGCAGGGCAGGCAGAGTATAAATTTGTAGGTCAGATAGAGAGAAAAGGAGCCATAGAGATGAGAGAAGAGGAAAGACTTTTTAGTCGAGAGGGCTAGAAACGAAAGTGATAGGGCTCTAAATCTCAGGAGCTGTGCCTCTTGAGTTTGTAATTATAAGCTCTTTCACTATGTAGATAACAATCTGAACAGCATGGCAGGAGTGTGTGAGAGAGAGTAATTACAACCTCAATTAAACAAGAGAATCTGAGATTAGGGTCAAGAGCTCTATCATGCTACATAGTGATACAACTCTGCCACTTCATCCTCCTTTGTCTTATTCTCTTCCCTCAAACCCTCGTTCTCTGTTTTCTCTCTCACCCATGTTCCCCCCTTGCACACTCACTGGTTTTTGTTGGTACTAATTTTTACTTTCACAGTAATGAAACTTTTGATTTGAGCAGCAGCATTAAGCCCATGGGGAGATCACCCCTCACGGCTGATAAATATTCATGAGCACAGTCAACTATCTCCCCCATCCACTGAAGGTCAGCCTTTCTGTAATGTCCACGAGGGCTTTGACTTATCTGAGAATCTATACACCGGAAAAGCACTTCAGGGCCTTTTCTATCCTATGGGAGGTGTTTCAAGATTATATGAACAGCGAAGCATTACTCTACCAGTTCCAAAGTTGCCAGAGGGTTTTCTCAATGTATTCCATCAAGTCTGAACTATTCATATTTTGTTATTTGAGAAAACGGGATGTTTAGTAGCTCGATCTGTAATTGTGTAATAATTAATAAATGACTTTTACTCTTGATATTGATTACAGCCAAAGACTCCTTTGTTGATGGAACAGGAAGCTAAGATTGTCAAATGTTCCAAAGGCAGGTCCATTATGCAGACTGGTGCATAATTTAGTAATGAAAGCGCTGCTTTCTCTTCTAAAGATAAATTGAACAGTAGTGGGAATTTAAAGCTTTGAAGATGCAATGATTACATAATCTATTTGGGTATTTGGGTCCTCAAGTGTGCAATGACCCTTTCTTCAATATTTATGATGTAAAATAAATGACTGTGTTTCTGTGTGTGTTTATGCGTACGTGGTCTCCTGGCTGGACAAACGGTATTGATATCACTTGCACCCATCCGTGCATAAATCTATTGATGTATTCATATAATAATAAGCAGACCATTGACTTCCTGAGATCCCATCTTATTGCTAATCTTTAATTGGGAAAAATATGTATAAAAATATATATTATATATATATGATATATTTTAAAAACACATTATTAAAAGGAAATTAAAATGAACGCTTGAAAAAGGAAAGAAAAGAATATGAGATAGAAAAGAGAAAGGAAGGAAGTAATAAGGTTTGTGAGGTTTGCTGGTGGCTATCAGATGTTTTAATAGAAGCTGGTAAAAGGAGAGAGAGGGTGGGAAAGGTTGGAAATTTGCTGGACAGGGTCTCATTGCTATTCCTCTCATGTTTGGGGTGGAGAGGCTTTTTGGCTGCTTGTTGGTGAAGTCTCATTATCAAATGACATATGTTAACCCTTGTATGTAATGCCCTCTGTGTTTTTGCTTGTGCGTGTATCCACATAATGTCCATGTAATGATCAGCAACTAACTTTTTCATTTTCTGACCTTGTTTGTGTCCATGACAACACTTAAGATTCTTGATTTTGTGTGTGTGTGTGTGTTGGGGGGTTTGTGGTTTTAATGCATCTGTGTGTCATATCCCTAAGCCTGTGTTCGTATGCATGTAGGTACAGTGCTTATGGGGATTCTACAGAAAAGGGCAACTGCACCTTCGTTAATCAATAATACATCTCTATTACGATCCATTCGTCTTTATCAAGAACATATGCTGTATTGCAGTGCAGATCTAGCTATGTAATTAATGGGCTGGGTGGGCCAATTAAATTTTATAATTGTGCTGATTGCCATGTTTAGGGCCTGAATTTCAATAAATGCCTCCCAAACATTCCCACCCTTTTAGAGGAGTGTGTTTGTATATGTTTATGCTTGCATGACGAGGTTCTAGTGCAAGTGTGTGTGTGTCAGTTGGGGGTGGCTCCAGCAATATAATTACTGTTCATAAATTACCCTTGAGAATCCTTTTACCCCACCTATACTTTATTATAATATTGTTTAGAGAGGGAAATAAAAAAGCATCTGCATCTGGATCAGGTCACAGAACTTATTTTCTGCCCTTTGTCTTTAACAGCTGACCCCAGGAAAGTGAATCTTCTCCATTCTGAGATCCAGACGTTTAGCACTGTGATGTTAGGTCTGTAATGTAATGAATCTGTAATGTCTATTAACATTAATGGCTGTGTAACACTATGCAGATGGGTGTTCTGTATTTTAGGGCAGTCTGTCATTCTGTTACAAATATGACCTGTCTGAGAACTACAGTATTTTCAACCATCCAGACTGTACAATGCTATGGTAGAAATGACAGACAAACGAGGGTCTTGCCCCTTTAGTGTACCCACTTTAAACAAGATGCAAGCATAAGACAAGCTTAATGTATGACTGTTTTTCCTGTGGAATTTTACTTGTTTAGTAGTTTGGTGTACATATGCATATATACATATCATACATAAATCAAGTGCCCAAGGCCAAAAGTAAGCCAGAACTGCCCCCTAAAAAAGGAACATACACCAGAGGGGTGTATGATGCCCCGGAAGCAGCTGGTCGTCACACACACCAACTACTGTACGTTAGGTTTAGTAGACTTGAAACTATACAGTAACTGTGAATTTTCAATGAAATCATGTTGCATAGAATCTAAATTGTAAGGCATTTTATTCCATCCTGCCATCTATTGTATTCCATTCTGGCTTAAGAAAGCTCAATTACAACAAACCTAAGTTAAGAACCTTAAGTTAAAAAAAGCTTCAATTATCAATTAACAGTGTTATCGCTAAAGAGTTTCTTAAGCTTAACATGTTTATTGCTGCTGCCTGCAGATCTTTAAATCTGACTGCGTTAGTGATTCTGCCTTGGAAGCTTTCTTCTAATGAAATTTATACATCAGAAATGTTCTCCTGAGAGAGATAGAAACAACAGGATGAGAAGGTGGGGCAGACTGAGCAGGAAGAGTGAATACTAAAGATGGAGAGAAATGGAAAGAATGAGAAAAGCTGAGCTTTAACAGAACAGCCTGGAGTCCTGTGAGCGCCACTGGATGACTCCGGGAGGCGTGAATTCAATCTCTGTCTTCCACATCCCTTCATCAGTAAGATAAAAAGAGGAAAATAAAACGCGAGCAATGAATGAATATAGCAATAGCCACAGGAGTAAGCAGCGAGCCTCTTTGCAATTATATGTAATGAAAAAAGTAGAAAGTTACTGATAACAGCAGAAAACGAGTTTTAAAACACTTGCAAAAGGCCTTCACATGCACTGAGACTCGTCTACAAAGTCACTTTTTATTGGCACTTTATTGGGTCTTTTACTCCTCAAATAATTGTTATGATTGTTTTGCTCACATGCTTTTAACTGAAGTAATCTTTTATAATAAACATCTCTTTCATATAAAAAATGATTATCTTCATGCTTTTTGGCATGAGTCCCTTTTTAAGACATAAAAGTAAGATGTTAATTTAAAGGTAATGTGTGTAGTTTTTTCTCCTCAGATGTTTATTTGTGCAGAGATGAAGCAAGACATTTGTACTGTAGGTTAATTTTCATCTAAAGATGTAAACACACTGTCAAAACTGCTCTGATCTGTTACTTTACCTTGAACCAGAATAACTAAAGACAAACAAAATGAAAATGTTGGCATCTACAAAGGGTATAATGTTAACCCTCATACAAGAACGCTCAGTCCATTCATCTTAAGTCTATCACCCTGAGTACTATATTGATATAGTTCTTTAAATGTGCTGTGCAGCTATACGTTCAGTATGTCCTTTCAATGTGTTGATGCGGGGTTAAAGGTTAACCTCAATAACCACTAACCTTTAAGTAACCCTTGAAGTAACCAATAATTTTGGCTAGCCAATCACATTTGCCATAATCCATATGATTAGGTCTCATTGAAGGTCTCATCATGCTTTTCCCATGAGACGTGTATTCTGCGCTCATGTGGGTCAGCAGTCAGCCAGTGGAATAAACCACCTCCTGAGTCCCTGTGGTAACCATTTTGCCTGTAAGAATGTGAAAGAATGTACTGACCAAAGACAATATCTTCACCATGAGGAACCAGAAAACAATCAAAGTTAAGTTCGCCCCTGCATGGTGAATAATGGTGCTAGTCCAGTTCTATTTAAGAACGGAGGTTCATATATGTAGTAGACATGGAATGTTTTTTTGCCTGTTTTTGTTGTCCAAGATTTTGATGGATTAATCCACAAGGGGTACTGGCGGTGGCTCTGACAAATCTGGATTTGTAGGTTTGTTGAGGTTAATGGGTGTTACTCCGGAGTGGAATTTAATCTCAAAGGACTCTTGAGAGATGACGTGCAGGATGAGGAGTCTGGCATGTCCATGGTCTTTACCCCCATCTTTTTCAGTGACAGTTCATCCGTTACAGAGATGGAGCGTTTGAAAGCTGGTCGCACTGAGGGGGTGGAATCTGAAAGAGGAGACAAATGACGTAATTGTTTATCAATAGCAACATGACTGTACACAGCGATTACACAGTATAGTCAGAACTGCAATGTGTCTGAAGAGGTTTTGGTCAACACAGATGTTTCTGATTCAGTTTTTAATCATGCTGAGTCATGATGACATCCATTTTAACAATAAAGTTACATCACAGTCCTGACTAATCGGTAACAGGCTTGAGTGCCTCGATGCAGTGTAATACATTCACCAACAGAGGGCGGTCTGAACACTGAGAGATTAAATTTCAAAAGTGAGATTTAACTTCAAAAGTGAGAAAAATTGGGATTAGAATTAAATGATGAAGGTAAAATGAATAAATATTTAGAACTTTGTGCTACTAGAATTTTTTCATTAGTCATTAAGCAAGAAAATGAGTAACATAACATTGTTAACGTTGAAGGTCAGATTTTCTTGCACTCAATGAATCACACAATATGGTCTTAGGAAAATTCTCAGATCATGCTTGTACAAGTTTAGCTTGTTGAAAACAAAAGGGGGATATAGCAAATGTTAAAAAAACCTTAAATTTCTAAAATCAGTATTCAACGTTACACTTAATTAGTTATGCAGCTAATATAATTTGTAATGGTAAAAATTTTATTGCATTATAAAAATGTATAGTATCTATAAATGTATCTATAGTGGTCTTTTGGACCCTCCTCTATGAAAACTTGGAAACATATGTATGCATAGGGGTGTTAGCTGGGTTTGGCATTGGTGGTTGACTCCTAAAGCTGCCAAGAATACAGAGGCTGCTCTCAGTACGGTCTACTACTCAACTCGGTTACAGTGTTAAATCTTTCTTTCTCTCACTCTCCTTCAGAGTGTTTGTACAGTAGCTCCCTGAATTTCTTCTGTAACACTCATAACTGCGTCTTTCTGCCGTGAAGTCCTTCATTTTATTATTTATGCATCTGCTGTATGTATGATCTTCCTCTCAGATGTTTCGTCCTTTTCTTTCACTCTCTGCTCTAACCAGTCACACAATTTCCTCACTCTCTCCTCTGATCTCTCCTTCAGCATTTTACTCCCTCTTCTTCTGATGTTACCTGTAATATCGCTCCTCAGCTTGCTGTTGGTTTCCTCCTGCAGTTTCTTCTCATACTCTCTTACCTCATCGAGTGTCATTCCTGTGTGCACAAATATCGGTTGTGTGTTTACCATGCATTTGCAAAGAACATGATAGATCATGCGTGGCATTTAAGTGCCAAGCCGGAGATCAGGATTATGTTGTGTAATTAACAGAGCATGTGCTTAATTGCAATTATGAAGCGTTGCATTTACCATGCCACTCGTCAGTCCATGCCACGGCCTGTCTGTGTCCCACCAATAGAATTTCACGAATGTTCTAAGATGAAATCATATAATGCCATGATATGATGGAATTGCATGATTTAAAAGGATGATGTAATGCAAGGATATTTAATTCTGGTCCTGGAGGGCCACGTCCTGCAGAGTGAGTTCCAACCCTAATCAAACACTTATAACCAGCTAATCAAGGTTTTCAGGATTACTTGGGTACACAGGTGTGTTTTATTATTGTGGGTAGCCCTCTGGGAATTGAATTGAATGGTTCTGATGTAATGCATGGAAATAATATCATGTCATGGGAACAGTGTTGTGGTCATTACCCTATGAACAAAGTCCTCTGTTCTTCCCTGGAAGCCATAGACCTCAAAGCTACAAGTGACTCTCTTGTAGGAGCACATAACAGGTTTATGGGTGTTCCTCCAGCCATCCACTAAGGGTCCCCGACCTGTTTTCTCTGACACCCAGTTGCACAAATCCTGTTCAAGTGGATATACAAAACCCGCCGAGTGAACAGATCAGTGCTTGTGTGTGCGCATGTGTGTCCATACATTTACAGAAAGTGACTTTCAAGCTACATTCAAGGTATACATTTAATTAGTATGTGTTTTCCATGAGAATCGAACCCACAACATTTGCGCTGCTAACGCAATGCTCTACCAGTTAAGCTACAGGAACACTATACCTCTAAGAGACCAATGGAATAATGTCCACAGGTTTGTGTAAGGGTTGTGTGTAGGAGTTGAGTTAGAGGATAGAAGAGCCTATGAGATGGTCCTCACTGATATAGTGAAACCACTGTGTGGATTGCATGCTGTGACTGTATCTCTGTGCAGGTGTGACATTGCATTTCACAGCTTTGAAGGAGTAACATTGCTGTTTTTAGTTGGTGGAAAATTAATTTATTTCAGTCTCTGTGCGTTACTGATGCTTAGACTGATATCAGAATCAGGTCCTTATGTTGGGGGCAAGTAATAAAAAAAGTCACTAGTTGTAAAAAAATACACTTACAGAAAATAAGTTAAGGTATATGCCAACATATACACATAGAAATATGGCAAGCCCTACTGTACAGTAAGTGCAGTGTCTGTCTGTGTGTGTTGAAATATCTGAGTTGCTGTCTTTTGTCTGAGAAACTGCGTTAATGTCTAGCCTTCGCTGTTTAAACTCTTTGTCAACAAGTCTGAGCTTGTCTTTGGTATATCCCAACTGTTTCTTTTCATTGTTGGTGCAATCCCTTGGAATGTTTTTCTCAGCTCTGCGTGTAACAGCTGTGGGTCTGTTATATGTAACCATGTATGTGAGTGTTACATAAAAAACGTGCTTCACTCTGATGTATTTGACCACTTAAACAAAAGGAGTAGATTTGAATGAAATGTACCATTGAGGAATGTGGCTTTTTATAATGTCTTTCTTGCCATTCCTGGCTGTGTATATGTGTTTCTGTTCTGCCATTTAAATTTTAGCTTGTGGACATTGGACCTTCTATGAGTGTGCAAGAGGGAATAAAACATGGCAGACTGATGGCTGTTTGCATGTTTTACCACACATTTTACATATATGAATCTGTATGTACCTCTGACTCCTTGTAATTCCTGTCAGGGATTGGATCACTCAAAATATCCAAAAAGCAGACATTGTTTTTAGGGGTGGGGTTATCACCAAACACCTGCACAGGAGACACATTCAACAATCAACAATCTAGTTTTCAAAAACGTAATATTAAAGCAGATTAACTGAGAGGAGTACAAATGAACATATTAAAGAGAAATCTGATTTAGTGCCTGGAGTGCTACAATGCTCATGGCTGTCTTAATATAAATATCACACAATGCCACCAGTTAAACATTCTGTAGCACAGTACAGAACCTTGACGCACATGTAAAGAAAGACCTCAGGCAGAGACTTTTAATTAATGCAAAAAACATGGAAACAAAGACTGCAAAATCAGGTCTACTACAGGCAAAAGCACTGAATTATGCAAACTACTTCAGGCCAGTGGAGCTTTACTGTGTGTCAGCACAGACCGGTGGAAAAAGGAAACCAGCATAGGCAGGTCTTTACATACAGCAGACTGTAGTCTGCACTGTACAGCACTGCAGGTGCGGTTTATATCAAGTGCTATGCAAGAAAAACGACCAATGAGAACCAAGCAATAAAGAAAATGAGTGTTATACACTCATCTGTGGCTGCATGTGTCTCTCGCTTTTAAACACTCTTATAGTCAGTCTTTTTATGTTGTTTATGGGTTAGAACAGTGCAACTGGTTTACATTTTCTTCCTCTGTCTCATGAGAAAAGCTGCTGTAATGTTTACTGTTAGTTCTGTGTGTTGTGTTGACACATCACCAGTTTCACTTGCTGAACACTGTGAAACTTGTGGTCATTTTGCCTGCATACAAAACACACGTTGGAGTTTAGTGGTTTTGTGTGTTAAACTAGGGTGCATATGTATGTGCATAAGTAGGTTCTACTAGAGAGTACAGATTTTTGAAAATCTCCCCACAAGTAGTGTTTATATACAAGTTTATATACGCCTTGAAGAATCTGCAAAATGTTAATAATTTAGAAATATGAATAAATTAGAGGGATCAACAAAATACTGTGCACTATATTCTTTGAACTGAATAAGCAATTTCGTGTAATAAATGTTTACATATAGTCCAAAAGACACAATAATAAACAAATTTACAAAAATAACTTTGTTCAAAAGTTTACGTACACTTGATTCTTAATACTTTGCAGTGTTACCTAGATGATTAATAACTGTTTTTATGTTTTGTGATAGTTGCTCAAGAATCAGGTCTATATACACTTTTGAATATTATTTTTGCTAATTCAGTTATTGATGTGTTTTTTTGAGCTGTATGTAAACATCTGTTATGTGAAATGGCTTATTCAGGGCAGCACTAAATAAAAAAACTATTGTATGAACCCACAATGTTTTAGTACTTAAAATATTTTATTAATGTTTTGCAGACTCTGCAAGGTGTATATAAGCTTATGACTGCAATTGTGTTGCTAAAGATGTCAAAACTAACTCTTAGGAATTTTATGTGGGCCTCACAAAAAAGGCCAAATCATATTTTATTTTAAATCTCACAGTCCACAGGTTTGTGTAAGATTAAGGTATAGTGAATAAAAAATATGATTAGTCTGTTATGAAAACAATAAAAGTCCTCACAAGTGAAATAACTGTGTGTGTATGTGCTTATATTAGTGTGTCTGTTGGTGTATATTATATGCTGAGTAAAAGCTGGACCAGTTGGGGGATTTTTTTTCTTTTGAAAGTATCAATAACAAAACTTGCCTGCCTCTCCCTCTCTTCCTCTCTTTCTTTCTCACAGACAGACTCGCTCATTACAACTTTGAATCAGCACTTTGTGGCAGGTTGGGTCTTGTTTAAGATTTAGCTTTTATTTCATAATAACAAAGAGCACTCCAGGGCACAACTGCCTCTTTCCATCTCATTCGCTTGACGCAAACAAACACACACACACACACACACACACACACAACAAACCAGATACTCAGTAATAATAATAATAATAATAATAGCTTCTCACAAAATAAACCGCATTGAATGAAAATTAAATGAATAGGTTTTCATTGCCTGATTGTTGACTTTAAAGGCAGCGGTGTATATGTTCCCATAATTACCAGAATGCTGTGCTTTAGAAACAGACACTAGCTCAAAGGCCCTTACAAGGACATGCAGCTATGTGTGTTGGTGATGAATCGTCCTCCTTCTTTAAGAGGATTAACTCCTGTAAGAACACAGGAGTTGTGTGTGGGTTAGTGTGTGTGTGTTAATGTTCTGTCACTCACGTTCTGATTGCACCCGTTGTCGTTCTCAAAGCGCGTCTCAATCTTGACGTGGAACCTTGGTAGGAAGGAACACTTGAGGGATGAGGAGAGAGAGGTGGGGAGGAGAAAGAGAGATGATTATGTCATGTGCTCAGCAGGCCCAAAAGCTCAACACGAACTGCATGAATTTGAGCTGACGTGTGTGAATACTTACTGTGTATTCTGCGATAAACCCCAATGAATGGACAAATAGAGAGGTATGCAGAAAAAAATTGGGTGTTAGATCACAGCCAGTTACTAGTGATGGGTACAGGTGCCATGTGCACAAGGTACATTAATATTCAAACACTGAAGTATTTATAATAATATAAAACTGACCTGTTATAGTGTATGGATAAAAATTCCAAGCTGTTTCTGTCACATAAAAAGCCATGGGAACAAACTTCCTCATCCAGGTGGGCAATTTGCTGAATACAGACAAAGAGGGAGGCATGAGAAACACGGCAATGTGACACAAGAGACAGATTATACAAACACATAAACAGGTCTGTTGAAGGATCAGCTGAATCTTCAGTCTGGTTTAGTGCTGGTTGGTCAGCATGAATGTCTTTGCATTATACAGTACAACAAAATATTAAACCAAGTGCCTTTATTTTAAAGAAAGATAACGAGCATTTTTAGCTCGTTAGCTTTTAGCAAGCCAAACATATAAAGAATATAAAGAAGTTTGTGATGTGAAAAACTGAAGGTAAAATCTTCACAATTAAATTCAACAGTGTTGTGACCATTTGCGGTTTGAAAACATTACTGAAACATTCAGCAATGTAATGACCTGTACTGTAAACTGGAGGGCAGCTACTTTTGAAACATCTACTACAAATCACCTTGACACCAAGGCTTAAACTTGCTGAGACATTTGTGTAATGACTTAGGTTAAGTAAATGAGAAAAACTGTGGGATCCTCTGTTTGCAGATAGATGCCACCTCGATTGATTTTTTGTTATGTAATGCAATGACATTCATACTTTGTGTGTCAATATACTTTTTGGGGCCACTGTATGTACAATATATATATTTTGCGTTGCGTATTTTGTGTTGGGGTGAAAGGACAGAGAGAGAGAGAGAAAGAGGAAGAGAGATAGAGTCTGTGATAAAGAGAGTGAGATAATGAACTCAACACTGTAAGATAAGACAGTACAGACAGCAGTTCAGATTTACAGCCGGAGGGCCTGAGTGATGGATGGATGGACAGAGAATGAGAAGAGAGAGGAGGAGCAGAGAACATGTAGATCATTCACGGCCAGCCGCTTGAGTCGAGTGCCACGGATGTGGCTGTGGTTTCTCACTCCTTTCCTGATTTCCATTTCTGAAGTGATGGACATTTTTACAGCATTCTCCCACCGAACAACTGTCATTACATTACAAACCATCAACTCTATTTTGATGACAAGTTAAATTATTCATAATTACAATGTAGCAGTTGAGCATGATGTACTTATAAACAGGATATAATGATCTCATCGTGTTTGAATTAGACTCACATGCGCCACAATAAGATTTATTTGACCATTAGGAATTTAATGCTCTGCCCTTTTGGTCTTTGCTAACACATTAATGGTTTGAGAAATTTGTTTTACTGCTAGAGGTGCAGTAATTTATATTCACTACAACATGTAATGAGTGTGTGTGTGTGGGGGGGTCTTTTGTCTTTGTAGAGTGGGAGTGTAAAGACAAAAAACAAGCGATTACAATAAGTGTGGCGGTGTGGGTGGGATATTAAAGTGAATGTGTACATGATCTTTTAGAGGAGTGTTATCCAACCTATTTGTCTTGTGTAACCCCACAGCCTCACGTCAGCAAGTCTCAAGTGCCTCTTTAACGTCACTAAAACTATTTTCTTAAGTCGTGTCTCCATAGAGTATTTGCGCATTTATGCCACACTTAAAGATATATAAAAAATATTCAAACCAAGTTCAAACTGACATTTATTTATTAAAAAAATGTAGTAGATCATTTTAACTAAACATGTTTGTTTATGAAAAATGTCATGTGACCTGTTCCATCATTTTGAGTCACTTTGACCCAGAAACACTTTATGCATTTAAGTAAAAGTCTCAGCTTTCTAATGATATAATTATTCGTATTGTAAAACGTTGCTGAGGTATAATCATTTAAACTGTCTACATTTTAATGATTCATAAATTCACAATTTATAAATTAATTTGTTTAAAAACATTTTGTAGGTTTAACAAAACATAATCAACATTTTTCCAAGTACCCTGGAACACGCTGTAAGTACCCCCTGGGATACTCAAACCCCCAGCTGGAAATCACTGTTCAGTGCAACTATTGTAAGCGGAGGTCTGAACACAGCGGTTCTGTTATTCTAAAAGTCTGCTGGAACATGAGCTCAACAGGAAGTGGTGAGAGGCTGCTTTGGAGGGAAAGTGAGCAATAGACAGAGCTGTGCAGTGTGCATAAATGTGTTCACCGCAGTCATCAATAATGACAGACAGATGGGTAATGTAAACCACGAATGAAACAGGACCGCTCTTGCGTGCATGCGTATGTGCCTCTGTGCACTCACCTGTTGAGGTAAATGCGTTTCTCTGTGAGCTGACCTTCTCCGTGTTTGGGGTCTGTGCAGGGCTCATTGCGGACCACCTCCACCCCTTCACCTCCTCCACTCTGTTCATTGCTGTGCTTGTTGATCATATACAACTGCCCGATCCTGTACTGAGAGAGCGAGAGAGATTTCTAAGTCAAGTATATTTATCAAATCAACAGGGTATGACGCAGCAGTAATTACAAGCAATAGCTGAAGTATATATTAAAGTACATATCTCTGTTCCAGAAAACAACAGAGATAAGTTCAGTTTGAGTTAAAAGTTAATTTAATATTGATTTGAGTTATGGTATTTGATTATATCCCCAGAGTGTTACGAATGATATGGATCTGTGTGTAAATATATCAAATTAACACTGGGAAACTGTGCATGTGATCATTCGTTAATTTTTCTTGTAATGGTTGTGAAAGGTGACTGCAGAAAGGCTGTTTAACAATCTTATCACCTGCAGGTAGAAACTGTTCAAATCTCCATTTATGACCTTATATCTATATTTTTTTCTCTTTTTAGATAAGTGTGTTTTCCGCTGTTTTTTTAAGGACATTTGGGTTACAAGGTTATTTTTTAACTCAAACATGCTGTGGCACATCATTTTCCACTGTGCGTGATTTCTCATATGCAAAATGTTTAGTTTTTCTTACCAGAAGCTGACATGCATTAAAAAACACTGATGTTTTCAGTGTTCTTTCCACATATTCCAGTGAATCATGTTGGAAAATCATGTTGGCAACAATAAACAAAGACAGCAGATTTCTTACGTCACAGCTTTTCAACCTTGTACAGTATGTACAAGATAATTTCATGGCTTGTTCTCTTGTAGAATCAATACAAAACTTTCCCAGCAATGTTATGACTACTTTGCTGATTTGCTGGCATTAACAGGTCTGTTAATACATCCTCATTACATGAAAAAATGTTACTATAAATATACATTGAAGAAGATGATGCTGACAAAAAATGCTATCTGTATATGGAATGGCATTACCATAAAAGGAGGGTCGAGTTTTACTCTGCAAACTAAGTATCCAGACTTCAGATGTAGGCCACAGACAGCTTCTAAGGAGGGTTTTTAGGTCAGGTGTGCTTGTGTGGACTTGTCGGGACTGAGCAAGTGGAAGCTAGCTACTTGAGGAAGGTAAAATATAGACAGACAAAACAATCCTGACCCTTCTGTAGAAATTCCAAGCCATTTGTAAGAAAGGCTCCTCGTGCTTTTGTTCTAGCCTTGGGGTGAATAACACAATCCTGCTTTCAGAATGAAAGGACCGGTCAGACCCGTTTAAGTAAAGAAAATGACTAAAACATAAATGTACAATATAACAAAATGCACACATGTCCACAGATGTACACAGGTGATAAATGGCCCTAGATGACTGTACATTTGATATGTGTATTAACACAGCCTAAACAAACAAACCTGTGGAATAAAATGAGTCTGTTTAGCTCTGACAGGAGAAAAGCATGACTTCTCATATCTCACAAACATGTGACTACTGTATACACACTAATACACACTAATACACACTAATGCAGAGAGTTGCACTGCACACACGCATATACAAAACCAAACACATGGAAAAAGTTACAAACTTACCTCATTAACAGTAAGAGGCATGCATATCCGGTATTCCTTTATCAACATGGTTCAGGTGTATGGGATTTGTTTTTATCCTCGTCTTTTTTTTCAGGCAGACTGTATCTTCTAATCGCCCGTTTCCAACTTTCAAACGTACGTCAGCGTATAAAACTCTTAAGCAGTGTCACGCTCTTGAGTACTACAGTTGCACTTCTGAAGTCAACCTTCTCTCTCTCTCTCTCTCCCCCCCCCTTCTTGTTCTCTGTCTGTCTTTCTCTGATATCAGACTGCGTCTGGTCCAGTAAAGTTTATCTGTAGGCTATCCGTTGTCACATTTATTTTATTGTTGCCATACTCTCTCTTTCTCTCTACCGTTTGTTTCTTTTTCAGTCTGTCTTTCTCCAGCTGTTTTGAATCATGAACACATTTCCTCCCTCGGTCAACATGAAGCTCCCCCGCTCTGTTTTTAATTTATCTTTAATGTGATTTGATAGATATGGTTGTTAAAAGCAAAACCAAAACTTCTCCTGTTTCTCTACTTCTCTTTCTGTTTCTGTCATAGAAGAAAAGAGACTGTTTTTCATGTGTAACCTTGCCATGTATTGGCCCCTCCTTTTGCCCTCCCCTTTTCTCAGTTCTGCATTCTTTCCCCACTGTGCTTATCTGTTTCTTTCTCTCCTCCCTTGTTCATTCCACCCCTTCTTTCCACCCTCTACCTGACTTGACTTCTCTCTGCTGGTTTTTAGCTCTCTCGTGTGTTTGATCTCCTTACTTACATACTCTCAGTCCTACTTTCTGTCTGTATTTTTTTCCTGCTATTTCAATATATCAATATCGCTTTACTTTGCCACACATTCAGTAATCGCCTTGTGTTTGCAATTCAAAATTGACACTGCTGCATTAACAACCTCAGTCTGGGGTCTGTGTGTGTTTGCTGGTTTACTTAACCATCTGTTGGGGGCAAATTTGTACCCAAACCTCCTTTTGGATTAGTCCAAAAGGTAAAAATGCTCTGAAACATAGTAATTATAGTTTAATTGTAAAAATGCAATAAAAAGAAAACCCTAAAGGTTTTCAGTTAGGGTTAGGTGATGTTGTTTATAACTAGCTGTCTATGGAATGTCAATATTTAGATAAGTAAACGTTTGTGTGGGGGGTTGAATATGTGGTTTATGAGGACACCATGTATAATGACGTGTATAACAATGTAAACATGGTTTATCAGAACACTTCCTGTGTCCTCATAAACCAAATCACTTAAAAGCATACTAAATTATGATAATTATGATTTAATTAAAAAATGCCAACAGTTTTCTGTAAGGGTTAGGGTATAAAATATACAGTTTTTTAAATGTACGGAATAAAAATTATTACGTTACCTCATAAACCACACATGCCCACGTGTGTGTCTTTGGGGAAAGGTGGGGGGTGTTTGACTCCCACAACGCTTTTGTTGATGCCCCATATGGATAATAAAACCGGAAATTATCTTTTGTGGAGACCAGCCAATCAATGTTCCCCATGAAAAAAAGCGATTTAAGCATACTAAATGTCTTGATGATAACATAAAATGCATAACATTTTTTATGAGAGTTTAGGTTTAGGCTTAAAGAATGTGAAACGGCATTAACTTGGTATATAAACAGTAGAAGTCAAGGGAAGGTCACTGTTAATGGCTCTAAAGCGTCATCCTCTTCTAAACTTATATTAATACAGCTCTGTTGATGACATATTTTTAGACCTCAAGGAAGTTTTAAAATTAAAATGGCCTTCATCAAGGTAGGAAGTCTATGAAATATCTCACACTTCACTCAGAAAATCCGGCCCCGTATGCGATATGATCTAGCTATAGAATGATGGTTTTGGTTTCACTGTGACGAGAATAACTGGATCAGGTTAAACTAAACCCCATTTTCAGGGGGGCAGTGACAGTGTCTTGTTTTAGATTGAGGTATCGGTGCAACTGTGTTCACTACAAGAAAGTTGTAAATGATTATTTATTCATCTATCCACGTTGCATGTATTTTGTATTTATTTATCTTATTCTCAAATTTACCAACATTTAAATACAGGTCATACAGGTATGCTGACAGTCATTGTGTCAGTTTCGAAAGCAATTTGACAATATGTTTATTAAAACAATAAAATAATAAAGATGTATCAGTATCAGTTGTTTTTATTACACAATTTAAGATATGGATTGATTTATTTAATCCTGAGTTTAATATGATGAAGGAGAAAGGATTGAATAGATGCACATATCATGACTGGGGTGTTGAATCTTAAGCCAGCCGAGAGCACTGATTGGTTGAGCCTTTTAACTGATATTTCTGAGAACTTCAGCACACGCTGGGATAAAGCCCTGACCCCTGGTGTTGTGGATGATGAAGGACCTTTCAATCTTCTTGTTGATTCTCCGTCTGACCCTATCGAATACCTCTTGAGAGAGAAAGAGGAATCTTGAAAGATGGAGCATCATGCCATCATTAGTCATAGATGAGGCTGTTCAGTGAGAGTGATACTGTTTAAATGGAATTATAAGTAATCAGAGAAATGGCCTTAGGGAATGTAGGCTCATGCATTCTGTCAGACTCCCTGTGAACACAACCATACAGAACCAACACAAACCAGAAGTTGAGCATTTAAAAAAATTATTCATCCAAAAGCTTTAGATATTCACAAAAACGGGTGAAAACTGTTTACATTTGTGTGTTACATTAATTAGCTTGTGATTGTAAGGAAGGCCAAGCTTTTAACTGCTTATGAAAATGAATGTGACCTGAAAGGCTAATTTTGGGCCATCTGGGTCCGTGTGATTTTCCGTTTAACATGGGCTCAGAAAGAGACAGTATTCAGTCTCACTGTGGAAAAAAATCTTTAAAGGGAAGAAAATTTATTCAAGAAATGAAATGTAGTGGATTTGAACAGAGCTGCTCTGCGAGGGCCCCGTAAAGGATTAGCCCTATTCTTCTCAAAAGGTCGGTGACAGCTATTGCGCAAAAGTACTTGGTTATTTTCTATTACAGCTCGGACCTAGAAAAAAATGTCATCGTTGTTGAGGTTTCCCAGTGCGAAAGGAAAGTGTGTGTGGCACTGAATAGGACTCACTCCTCTCCACCTTCCTCAGGCAGTCTTTCTCTTTAGTTCTCCTATTAGTTTCTTCTCGGCTTCTCCCTCATGTCTAGTTGTTTTATCTGACACTAATGTCAGATGCCATGTTGCTGTCACTGTTATTATCCCAAGGCCCGTATTAACCTTCAATATGATTCTTATAAGGCCCAGTACACACTTCTGGCAAAAATCCAAGGGTTACGAAAATAAAAACCACCGCGATTCAATTTTGCCATCTACTGTTCACTTGATTAAACAGGATTTTTCTTTATCAACTTTAATCAGGCTTTGTGAGTATACGAAGACAGAAAGAAACTGCAGAAAGAGAGATGAGGGGGCGAGGGAGGGAGGGTGCATAGCCTTTGCATTCCCCAATCTGATTTGATAGGATTTACTTGTGACTATCAATGTTTACTCATCTGTTGTGCTCTGAGCTATAACTCAAACAACAGGACACATATACAAAGAGAGAGAGAGAGCAAAGGGTGTGAACATAAATTCTGCTAAATAAAACTTTTAACCATACACTCACTTTGGAATCACACTCATTGGATTTGACAGTTTATGTGGCATACCGTACTCAGTCGACATCTGTCGCTGTCCAATGGGAATCAAACTGATAAATAATGTGTGTCGAAGTACAACCTGACGACCAGGGGAAGGGTTCCCCTGCTGTCTCGCAAAAAAACATATAGATGACTAGATAAGAAAACGTAATAATGGAACAGTTATGAATAGAAAAAGTCATTGCATACTTGGGATGGAATGAGGGAGTTTTACAGTGGCTCTTATGTGCCAGTTGACTAAAGATCTGTAAAAACACGCCAAGATTGTTTGATTCGAATCCAGTATAAGCTATTGCAAGGAGATTTCACTGGTGCTAATAGGTTTCTTCAGTGCAAGACGGGAAAAAACGGACCAGTACCATATGCTTTAAAAGACTGAATGGTATTTCATCAATAGCGCTGCGTCAGGCTGGGATTCAGTAAGGAGTGACCTTCCAAAAAAAGAAACATTAACCATCAGTCATTCCGGCCCACTAAATAAAACACGCTGAGTGTCAGTATTAATCACGGGTTATTGAGCTATTGGTTTATTAATCAACTGGCAACTGACCACGTTCACAGATAAACGGGAGCGCAGAAAAAATAAACGTTCGCCAAATTGTGTATTTATTAAAAGAACTTAAAAGAGAAATATTTCTTTAAAAATAAGAATTTATACTTTATTGATACGACAGCGCAACCACGAGTCTGCTACTTGATTCGCGCGGACACGCAAATGGCCTACTTTTGCCTTTTGACGCTGTATGGAAACGCGCGTCTTGTAGCGTTTGCATGTCAGCGGACGGACAGCGTGACGGACGCACACCTTTGCGTTTCGCTCAGAAAAGCGGCGAAACGGCACAATTGATTCGCAGTACGGGATGACGGGAGGGGAGTGAGACACGGAGGGGAGCTGCGGGGGGCATGCAACAGAGGACAGAGTGGCTTTAGTAAATATTTATATTGTATGATTATATGCGAGAGAGAGGGGAGGTGTTTATGCGTGTGCGTGGGGAGGGAGGCAGAGGAAGAGACCTCAAGCCACCCAGTTATTATTATTATTCCACACCGCTAAGTTTAGCATTCAACACGTGTCGCTGGTGATGGAGAGAGAGTCGAGAGAGGGAGGTTGACGGTTGCTAGGTGACGAGGCGCATATACTGAATTTTAACAAAAGAGCGGAGAAAGAGAGAGAGGGAGAGAGAGAGGAGGGAGAGGGAGATAGGTAGAGAGAGAGCTCGCGAAAATTGAATACATGTAGAATATATTTTTCTAGGTGTATTTTCCCCGGAGAAAGCGCAAAAAGGATACCTCGAGGGGAATGATGTGAAGAGAATGGAGGGCCGAAAGGAGAGAGGGGGGACAGGCGCGTGAAAAACACAGTAAGTAACAGTTTAATAAATACCGCCGCGCATCTGCACGGACTTGCATGGAGCACAGACATGCCACTCACGGTGCACCGGCGGGTTCCGGGTGAAGGTGCTTTGATGCGCTATATGTGGAAGATGGATGGCACGCGATAGAGAGAGATGGATACGGTCGGCGCGCGCGGGGTTTGACCCTTCTGTCATTGCTACACGCGCGCACATATGCCAGAGCTTATAACCCCACTTGTTTCTTAGTGAAACTCTCATTGTTTGACTTTTCTCACACTCTTGCGGCACAGATTGGACTGGTTACGGCAACATGCAGAAACGCACAGGCGCAACGCCGCACGCGCCTGAAAACGACACAGAGACACGCGCAGTCTGCGGGCACAATTAGTGATTTTCAAAGAAACACAAGCGCAAAGCTTCTGGATATTAAAACGTGTTTAAAATGCCGCTTCCGTGCGCATTACAGCTAATGATCGTGTTGCTGTGCCGCGCTGTCAGGCTATCGTTACCAGTTGTATGTAAACTGCGGATTTATCAGTTTTACTGAGCACAGTTATCAGTGTCTCACAGTGTGTAACTGTATAAGAAAGAGGTATTCTTGAAATTTCGTCACGATGCAAGCTTATTTTAACAACGTGTTAAAGTATTTTTATTTTTATTATACAGAGAATTTTAAATTTATTAGTCTGTTGCTGCATTTCTCCAAGTCTGGCCATTTGCGTTTTTGTAGTTGATCAGTGAGATTTATGAATAGCGATCAATATATTACTTTCATATGAACCCATGATAGGCCCACAGTTTTCCTCCTGCAATATATATCAAACCGTTGGCGTTTTGATGAAGCTAAATCGTTTATATGTGCGTATTCCGTAATAAGTTTTATTTCCTTCTTGTGCCTAACTTATTAAAGCTGTGCCGATGGAACCTCGAGTACTGCAGAGGGAATATAAGGTCTTAATGTCCACTTAGACAGGCCTGGCATCAGTGCTGACCGGTATCATACACAGAAAGCGTTTTAGTTGCATTTCATATTTTTGTGCACTTATAACATTTGGTGAAATTTGACCTCGCTGTCAATCATTAAATCTCACATTATACTCATGTGCCACCCAAGTCTATTTCCACTGGCTATGAGATGTAGATAAATCTATTCTCTATAGATAGAAAGATGAATGAGACAAATAGTGACCGTTCTCATTTATTGAATATGTTATGGATACTTGGCACATGAACATTTAGCTGCACACACACACACACACACACACACACACACACACACACTGCAGTACTGTAATGCACACTGTGATGGTGATGTGTTGCCTTTAGTGTTAGTACAGCCTCACTTCAGCGGTCTGTACAGCTGCTTTCCAGGCTTTACTGTAGAGGAGGGGGAGTAAAAGAATGAAAGAGTATAGAATGAAAGAAAGCAAGATACAGTAATGCACAAAGAAGAGGAGGTTGCAGATATGTACAGAGGTGTAAATAGAGGTGTAGCTGGACAAGAAGAGGAGGACATGAAGTGAAAGACATGGAAAAGAGGAAGATTGCTAGAGTAAATTAAAAAAGAATGGAAGTGGAATAAAGAGAAGGAGGGAGGGACAGGTTGAAGGGAAGGAGAGGAAAGGAAGGAGAGGGAAAAAGAAGGCAGACCTGAATATCTGAGGCTAAACAGGTTTGGAGGGTGCAGGCTGAGACATGAGAGCAGCTTGAATCAACGTTTGCATTTCTCTTTTGCTTATTCTTATACTCGTCTGTTTTCAGTGCATTGATTCTTTATCTTTTTCTTTACCTTTGCTCTCTGTCCTCTCTATCTTTGCTTCCCTTAGGCTTTCAGGCTCTGAAGGATCCATGTTTTTTAACATCTCTCTTTGGCGCTTACTTTCTCTGCTGGATCCCTCTCTCCTCTTTTGCTTTCAGCATCTCATCAACATCTGAGCCCTTATTTCTCCTTTTATTAACTATTTTTGTTCACATAGCTGTGGTGATGAGTCCAGTATACCCAAACTGCACCCAACTCCCCTTTCAACTCCCCAGTTCTCTTAAATGTGACTAATTAAGGTAAAGCTCGTTAACACAGAACATCAATTAGTCTTTAACAAGATCATAGGCTGGTCTGTGAAAGAGATTACATTGCTCCCCTCTCCCCTGGCTCCCTAGCGGATAGGCTGGCCTGCTATTGATAAAGGCCACACTAATTTACATTAGACCCCAGACGTACTTTGGGTGCTCAGGGCTAGATGGAGAGATGGTACGCACATGGGACCACACAGCCACTTAGAAATTCAGACCCACACACACAAGTGCACACTGACTCACACAGACACACATACCTGGCTGAGATTATGCTGCTTTATGGTGTTACACAGCTGAGGCTGAGCCTAAAGCGGTAGTAAAGGAGCAATATGTGCAGGGGGAGAGTGTTTCTAGCATGATCCACTGTGCTGGTAAAGTAGCTGGAAACGGCAACATAAGTGTTATTTAACATAAAGCTGCAAATGGTAGCATGTTGTGAGGACAAACTTTTTGGCATTTTGTTCTAAACAGCCATGTGTTTCCACAGGAAGCTAAGTCTTGCCTTTTATCCATCTCCACGGTTATCGTAACCATGGATATTTTGGTCTAACTACCACTACAGCCCTTTACAGTTACCACGGAAATCCCTGCCAGACTTCCCTCACTTCCATACACAATTCACCTGACAGCTGAATCCTAATATGTGCTGACACTCTGAGAGCACACGGTATCCGTCAATTCAGTCATCTCCAATATCCAATCAAAGACAAGTCAATAAAACTGTATTGACAGATGTACAATAGCAATGGCTGAATATCAAGCCAGTGAAGCTGTGCTTTTCCCTAGGGAGGGCTGTAGCGATAAGAAAGGTATTGTGATTCTGTTTCTGTGAAGTGGAGAGCTGCTGTAGTCTTATTGCAAGGATGTGTTCAGCAGCTGTTGGGTGAAACATGATGAGATTCAGGGGCAGGGAAATGACATGGATAATGGTGAACCAGCCTGAGGAGACATTTTGGGCTCTATGTATTCAAGGTGCTGATTGATTGCATTGACAGATTTCTGTTCAATACGACATGCAACGTTATGTTAATGGAGAGAGGAGGAAAAGAGAAACATGCTTTTAAAGGTTTAGATCAAAACAGGAGCAGAAATATTGGCTTGTTTGATACATTTTCACAGGATTGTGTTGTCATAGAGCATAAAATCTCTGCTGCTTAGTCTTTTGGAAATTTTGCATAATATGTCAAGTTTTAAATTTGTGTGTAAAGGCTGGATTACTCCACACAACTTTTAAAATCTAAACAAACTATTGAAGTTTCACACATTCACAGACTTTGTAAACAGCTATTGAAATAAAAAACTGGGCATCGCACACTAAACAATTGAAGATCACACGCTAACTGACTGTCAGTTGTTTCAAACACAAACCCACGTAGTGTCTTCCTGTTGTTAGGTGGTGCGTGACGGATAAATAAACATGGATGTACGGGGGCTGGCAGTTGTTTGTGTCGCTGAGACCTCTGATGTTCTAAGTCAGTATGGTCTCTATAGACTGCAAGAAGGACTTCTGGGTTTTGTGACCCCCATGTGCTCGATTTCCATAGGCTGGCCAGGGTGGTAAAACATGAAACACTAGAAGATTTGGGCTTAAGTTGGTTCAAATTAATTTTTTTTTTTTTTTTGTGAAAACTCAAGCATCTGTAGACCGGCTCTGGGTCACAGCAACTAGCACAGACTCACGCTGAAAAATAAAATGGGACTAAGTTTGTGTTGTGTAATCCAGTCTTAACAAGGCTCAGCCATGACAGCTGATGAGCTAATAAGAGATTTAATGTGCAGTACTGTAAACCAGTGTAAACTATTTCAAATGACATCCAATCATTCTTGAGCCATGAGGGCATTTTGTGTCATTCATGTGATTCAATGGTCACGTTGTCACTTGTTTGTAAATGTTTTTAAGAATTCATTAATTCTTCTAATTACTGGAAGACTGTATGCCAATTAAAACAAGTATTAAATTTGCATCTACTTTATCCCATGTGACGTCTGATTGGATCTAGTTGACAATTGAATTTTTTCAGTGTTTTCAAAATTGAATAAATGTGGGCATGAAATACAAATTGTAGTACAAACTGAAGTGCTGGTTGTTTGTTCAAATCCATCAGTTTTTGTGTTGTACACAGGGCCTCATTCTCGGTCCAAAAGTATTGTGTGTTTGAGGGAAGGAAAGCTAGGGAAAAGAGTGTGTGTAATCAAGCGTGTGATGTACAGGTGTGCATGTTGATGCATCAGTAATCTGATGTTGCTGTATATGGGGGCTCTACTGTTACAGCCAAGTGTGTATTTGTGCATGACTGTGTGGTTTTAACAAGTGTTTGCTCTCATGTAATTTAAATAATATAAATTATTCATATCTCAAATATGGATTGTCGCTTGAGGGTCAAATCTTTTTTATTTTGAGTTATATTTAGCCATTCTTTGTACTGTATGCTCTGTGCAGGCTGTGTTTAGGAATACTCACTGCTTTCATTTGGAAATATCTATAGATATACTGTCTGCGTGATTGAGGAGAGGAGAATGTTCTTGTGTTATTACAGCTATAATTTGCTGCTTAACTCACAGCATGGTGTGCAGAGCGTGAGAGAAACTGTCTCATTGGGCAACAACTGTCATCTGTTTGAGAAAAATAGGATAATGCAGGGCTGCGTTTATGAAATGACACATTAATGTAAATTCTGTGCTACTCTGGCACCAAGCATTTTTACTTTATTACTCCATGAAGTTTTCCGCAATAATTTTCATTAAAATTGCAGGAAATTAAAACCCCACCTTGCTTTTCTCAAACACCCCTCTCTCTCTCTCTCTCTCTTTCTCTCATTCTGTTTCATCATCTCTTCATTCCTGCTGCACTTGATAATTAAGGGCAATTGTACAAAACCTACCTAGAGAGATTACCTTGAATCTAATGTACATACTAATAGCATGGTACTTTACATGTTTAATAAGCTCACCCAAAAAGCTCAACACACAGTCTTCAAAAAGCTGTAAAGCGATGGGTGTGGCATAGCTCAGGATTCCTTCCAATGAGGATTAAACTGAAAATTTAATTTATGAAAATCTTGCCTCTCGACACTGTTGCCTTGAGGCATTTTTCCCCTATTTATTTGATGGAGTTGTCATAATATTTATTCAATACCCTGTCATGTCTCCTCCATGTGTTTTCGTTAATGCAGATTCATGACACTTCGTGACACTTGAGCAAACAGACGTTTCCACGACAGCCTAAGTGACACAATAAAGCCTTCCTGTGGTAGCCCCCCTCTCCTGTACAACAATCCCAACTGCTTGTTTCTCAGCAGTCGTGTCAAAGACTGGAGGTCCACGACAGGCATTTTGTCATGTTAACAACAATCACATTGACCTTTAATAATGACCGTGTCAGACAAGAAGTCACAGTGTTTCTTCAGCGGAGGGCAGGTCGGGCCAATAACACAACTATTTCCCATTACATTTACATTTATTTTCTTGCCACGCATTGTACTGAAGTGATCTGGAAAAGGCCACATGTGTGGGGGCAACACACACACACCGCAGTGTGTGTGCTGTTTGTCTATGCAGCTAAGTACTGGGGTGCACACGAGTGTAACTCATTAAACATATGCCATCTGAGAACATGCACTCCCTGTTGCAAATTTTATGGCGTGTGTCTGCGTGCGGGATGCGCGAGCGTGTGTGGTCGTCTTGCGCATCTGTGCCTGAAATTACACGTTAGTGGGAAAAGCCAAGTGTCCACTTGCAAGCCTCTGTGCAAGTTTGTGTGTGTGTGTGTGTTCTGAGGCAGGCACAGGAGGAAGCTGACAGCTGTGAGCCTGTATCAGTGTCCATGAAGATTGTGTTGATGTGCACAGTGTGTATCCGGCTTCTTTTCTGGCATCCGGTGTGTGTGAGGACAGATGTGGTGTGAAAGCATGCGCGTGTGTGGAACTGAATAAGAGCGTGATGTGTCTGTGTGCCCTTGTTTTAAGAATCCAAGTTGTTTCTGTGGTTCTGTATGAGTATATAGACAAAACTTCATACAACTGTGATGTGTTTTAACAGTGGTGCTTGCTTTTGGAGTGTCTGTGTGTTTGTGGATCAGTCCAGATGTTGTGTTACTACGTGTGTGTTGGGTGTTTTGTCAGCTGCATTGTGCGGCTTGTTAGTAAATCTCTCTCTTAACAGCAGGGTGTATCAGAGAGGTGCGAGAAGGGCTGCTATAAGAGCGCTGGGTTTCAGCTCTACCTCTCCACCTCCTCCATCTCCTCTCATCAGCACCTCCCACTCATCCTGTGCCACTCCACTGACTTCTAATCCATTCAAACCCCACCACAAAGAACTGATAGAAGCAGTACATTTACGTTGCCTGAAGTCGAACTGTAACTGCCTTTCAGTTTTGGATGCTCATCAGATGCTTCATTAGGTTTTTAGAAAGGATTCATTCTCAATTTGCCAAAAATGTAAAACAATTTCCTTGTTTGACGATTTCACCCCCTTTGAAGAAAACCACCATAGCGAAGCATGCCGATTTCATTCAAGAAAGGAAAAAAACACCTTGGTTTATGTGATCGTTTCTGCAACTGTTGTATTATTACAGCATCTAAATCTGTGTGATTTTGCTGGGTAATGGTCTTTTTGCTCTGGAGCTCTCATGGAACAGGTTACTCTTCCTGATCGATTGCATCTCCTGGTTTGCTTATTTCCTCAGCTTTCAAGAAGTTGGGTGTCTCTCTCCAGAGCAATTTCCACTTTAAATCTCAATGATATACATATGGTAAAGTACAACACAGGGCAACTGCTTTATTTTGAAACCTTCAACCAACTTATTAAGGTTTTTCAGTTTTTTCTAAATGCAACTGTGCTGTTAATTTTGGCAACCAATGAATAGCTAATGCTCATGGTGGGCAGTCAATTATCTGTGAAAAGAGGTAGGAGGAGGCCACTCCTGGTCATTTATAATTACATTTTAGTTAAGAGTTCATTTAAAAAGGCCTGTATCTTTGGAGGAGCCTTGATTTAACAACTGAAGCTCAACTTCCACGCATCATTTACTGTTGTTGTTCGCCACTCAGAATCTTTTAACGCTGGAATACATTACCATCTGTGGTTTAATCCACCTGTAAAAGGAAAAAGAAATGTGGACACTGCTTATAAACACCTGTATCTGGCCTTGAGGTGCTTGGGTTCTTTGGTATGTCCCATAGAAGCTGGAATCTTCTGAGGATTGGTGGTGTTATTGAGGGTGAAAGCAGGTCTTAGGGCAGATGCAGTCCAGCTCATAGATTTCAGATGCTTTATGATCTGAGTTGACTCTAGGCATTTCCCCCAGTGTGTCCTTAGAACAGCTCTAATCCTTAAAACACTCCATTGTACTTGACAGAAAGGCAGAATTCAAGATCTCAGTGGAGTTTGGAAGCTTAAAGGGATGCGCTGGATGAGCCAACCGCAGGCAGGGCATCATGTAGCGACCGCCACGGAGGTTCATGATGCTAAACTCTACTTGAGGGTCCTCAGAGCCAGCTGCTGGCTAGAAACGCCTTACAGGAGCCCATTCATCAATGCAAAGCTTCTGAATAGCTGCCAAATATTTAAGACGGGAAAAGTGTTGGATACTGTAGTCGCTGACAATAAATGGATGCAGGAGAGTGTGTTGTTTAAAATATTATTTAAGGGACTGCTTTAAAAATCAAATGTGTTATAATTTTTGAAAAAAAATTGGTTGTGTGTGTTGTGTGTTTACAAAGAGATGAATTAGCAGCATAGTTTGTTTTGGTAACATGGTAAATGAATTGCAGGAGATCTTCTTTATTAAAACGCCTTATAAAATTGTGCTTTCCACGTGGACGAGAAACTTGTTTTCTCAGCATGGCTAAATTGGGCAAATTAACGTCTTAGGTTAAGACTGTTACGCTAATTGAGGCCATGGGGGTTGTTTTTTGTGGATGCAAGTTATTAGGGCGCTGATTTATGAATGGAAAAATTTGTAGGTGTTTTTTTTCTGAACGAGAAAAGAGGAGCCCGCTGGATTAAATCCACTTGGCGTAAGCGAGGAAATGCGTGAGGAACAATCAAGTATGATCAGCCACCATGCTACAGAAGAACATAGTGTTCTTCAACCTCTGAAGCTGTTCAGGCCTCCAAACAGAAAGCAGATGGAGAGTGGGAAAATGTGAGTGAGAGAGGGAAAGGGAGAGAGAGAGAGAGAGAGAGAGAGAGCAAAATGCTGCATAGAGGTCTGTGTGAAAAGGGCAGCTCACAGATTTCTCATTTCAGTTCTCAGGTTATCTAGAATGAATTGAGAAAAATGATTCACACTGAGAGTTTTTTTCCTCAGCTGTTGTTCTTGTTTATTTGTTCAGATGTGGCTGCTGTTTGAAACATCTATCCTTCCTGGCTTCATCAGTAAAATAAATTACAAGATAATGAGAAAGGGGCCACCAACGAGGACCTGCTATTCCTGACAGTGAATGTTGTGGCAGTTTTAGACCACAATGAAGGCAGGTGGAATGGTTATTACTTAAGACCAATATCAACATACGGAAGGGTTCTCATTTTGGGGACACTAAGTAATTCGGTTGTCACCCGGTTGTTCATTTTTTAACCATTTGTGTTCTTTTCCATAAAATGTAGTTTTTTTTATAAGACAAACAACATATACTACACAAACATACTGTAGGTCCTGCATGACTACTCCTTTTCTTGCTGACAATTTAACAAGCAAAATAAAGGCGACTGCTTAGCATGTACCATGCAAATCAATCAAAATGCAGCATGCAGCATCTGGAGTCTCTGCTCTTGCTGCCAGCTCTGGTCCAGCACTGTGTTGATGGAGGATGTGTGACTGGAGAGAATGGGCACGCAACTTAGATGATGTGGGTGACAAACCAAAGTGCATATATTTTCATATTCATGCTACTTACATTGTCATAAATGGTGCAAAAAAACAGTTCTGCGCCACTCATTTATAATTCCTGTCAGCATGTGGGCGCCGCTTGATTAGTTTCGGAATGATCTGTGAGATTCTTGACTGATATGTGAACGCTATAAGCGAACTCTGATGTCAGACCAGCTCTGTGGGTGATTTGCTCATAGTGGGTTTTTATTTTCTAGGTTTTTACTTTCATTTAATTCCAAATGTATTTGACTATCACAGGTAATTATATAAAATAAATGTATCTTGGTTACACTGGGATGGATTTTGTGAACAGAATGTTTTGTCCTGCTGTCGTCATGTTGTCTATAGAACAAGTCAAACTGAAATCATTTGATCGCCTGGTGGTTGCAGACTGCGTTTAGACTTGCAGATTGATCAGACAGACTCTGATTGACTCTTCAGCAACCCCCTTTATACATACACTCCAGGTTTCTGTTTACATCACACATCTGGATTGTATTTGGATTGTATCCGAGAGAAGAATTTACAAAAGGTGTGAATCCGGTCAAATGGACCCTGCATTTGGTTATTGCTTAAAGCTTTAGAAATGAGGCCCCCGGGAGTGCACTTACCTCTGTTCCTCATTGACCCCTGTCAGGCTCTAGAAGTGCTGCATTTGGACAGAGGTCGGGAGACCTTCTGCTACTTTTCACATAGGTGACACTTTTATCCCAAAAGACATTTATAAGAGCGACAGTCCCTTTGGAGCAACCATGGGTTAAGTGTCTTGCCCAAAGGTATAATGGTAATAGGTTCATAAATTGCTCCTTGTGGGATTCAAACCTGCAGTCTTATGTTTGCTTATGTCTTTACCTGTTTATAACTGCTACACCATTTACCATGATTTTTAATCATTTTCAATCTGCTGAGGGTGTGATGGTTTAAGTGTGCAGAAACTATTTTCCCAACTGGTGGACCAATTTGACATAAAATGGTGGTGTTGTTTTTTGTGTTTTTTATGACTTACAGAACACAACGCCTGAAGAACTGGACCAATTAATATAAAAAAAATAAAATTTGATGAGCCACAACAAGGTTAACACCCATAAAAGAATCAGAGGACACACCTTGTTTCCTCTTGGTCCACTGTGATTGAAGGTAAAAATCAGGTCAAGATAAGACAGCTTTTGTCTGGTGAGTGAGATTAGCAGTCTTGAAGTACAGATCTTAGAGCTGGACTACACTAAGCTCACTGCAGATCTTAGAGCTGGACCAGATTAAGCTCACTGCTCTGTGGAGATACAGCAGTGTCTCTGCTGAATGAGTTTAACTGGCTTTTGCTGGTTAAATAGTGCAGTAATGTTTACGTATATTGCAGCGTGGGCTTTGTTATTATAAAAGGGTTTGTGTGTGTGTGTGGTTGATGGATGATGTGGTTGTTTGTCAGCTAAAGTGCTTTCAATAGCGTCGGTCATCACAGTGCATGCGAAGCATTTTACGAGCAATGTTTACAGTGGGACAGTAAAGGCGGAGCACTCTCGCTGCCAATGCAGTGAAAAGGGAATGCAGCCATGGGCTCAGCTTAATGATCACGAGCTGTCAATGTATATGGCCTCAGATCCAGCTTGTGTGTGTGTGTGTCTAAGTGTGTGTAAATGCATTCTATAGGTTGTGTGTTCTGTTGTGCATTTGTTGCGTTTGTTTTAAGGAACGGGGGGTGGGGTACTGGTGGCAAGATGCTTATGTGAGTGTTTTTGGTGCAGTGCTTGGGAAGTAAACAGGATAAAAATGCTGAAAAATTACCACTTGGTGTAAACAGGTCTTCATGTACTGTATAAGAAATTAATCGATATTGTGATGCTACTACAGGGGTCTTTATCCTTTATCAGGCCAAGGGCCCTTGTTATATACCTTGGTGAATACTGATAGTTACTTTGTTTAAAAATGAGTTTTGCATTTTAAGCCTGACCCATAATAACATGGGTATAGTGAAAAATTTATGTATTTGAGTACTTTGTTATGAGGCTTTGCAAATCCATCATTATAAGAGATCATTATTGATGTACAGTCTTGTTGTACATTACATCTTAATTTTACTTCATACATTTTTAATGTGGGAATGAAAGGGAAACATTTAGCTGAACCTTAGTTACTTTATGCATTAAACAAAAATGCAACATCAGTTTGAGAACCAGCAAAAATTGGTGCTCCAACATTGAAGATCTCTGCACTACATTTATCTAACACATCTGTATGTTTCTTTATCTGTGCATGCGTCTATTTATATAAGATCTAAAATATATCACAAGAAGTGTGAGATTTTGAATGAAATTATAATTACTGTGTGCCATCTTTGAAATGCAGTGGCAGTTCTACAACACAGTACCTGGAGGGGCCACCCCTGCTGAAATGTCGTGATCATTTCATTGTAAATAAGGATAATGTGGTGGTTGAACCGAACATGTCATTACAAAGAAACTCTTCACAGCCTATTACATATGCCAGTCAGGGACACTTTATTTTTATTTAAATTTATATAGAGGGCTGTTAAAGTAATGCGCTTTAAAATATTGCAGAATAGCCTAAGGGGTCTGTACGCAAAAGAAAAGCAAACACATGTCCCTGCTTTTGTAGATGATGTATCGGTGGGTTTTTTTTTGGCTCTCTTCGATGAATTCTGGACTGTGTGCACTTTTCACATCTCCTACTGTACAATGAAACCTGCGGAAGCGGCAGTAAATTACTGCTCTTGCACAGCATTAGCACAGTGGGTTCCTAAATGACAGCCCAGACTATGATTACTTCAAGTTAATTTAAAGTGACTCAAAAACAGTAATATGTGTGCCATGGAACGTGTCTGAATGCTCACTAATTCCTTCAACCCCACCCCACCATCTCCAACCTTTCTGACAGTCAAACACACACACTGTCCCTGTCTGTCAAAACTGGAGAACTGCCAGCATGTTTGCTCAAGCCAAACACGTACACACATCCCGGTAATCAATATTTCTCTCTTTCTTTCTATTCCTTCATATTTCATCCCTCTTTTTTTCCCCTCTATTTCTTCTCCCCTCTCTCCTCATCATTGTCATTAGGACTATATTTTCCTCTTACAGCCAAACAGTATATTTCAATTTCTCTCTCTCTCTATGTCTCTCTCTGTCCCTTTCATATTATATTCATTATGTTGTTGTCTTATGCCTCTTAATTCTTTTTCTTAGTCATCTGAAGGACTCGTCAGGGTCAACAGACCAACAAGCCAAGAGATAAATAGAAGAGAGGGACAAACAGAATGCAGCAAAAAGAGAACAAACCCACAGAACAGTGACCGAATTGGGAGGGAGAAGGGAATAAATATTATGTCACAGAGCTTGGCAATTTCAAGCAATTGCATTAATACCTGATATCGTGAAACACAGAGAAGAAGGCAGGGGGAGGCTGGCACAAAAGTGAATTGAAAATGATTTGCTTGTATTGTGTGTGCACGTGTGTGTGTGAGACAGAGATAGAAATGGGAGTAAGGTCGACTGGTGGTTCTTTCCAATATATTAACTGCTCTAACCTCTATCCCAGTAAACCATTTTGTCTGCCTGTGTTAGTATATGTGAAAAGGGGTATGAGGAATTCATACATACAGTGAGGTCCAAAAGTCTGAGATAGCATTTTGTTGTCCATTTAAACATGGAATTAAGCAGGAAGGTTTAAGATTTTGAAAAGTGTTATACAAGCAAATTTCTGATGAAAAAATACAGAATTTTACACAATTTCCAAGTCAAATGTGTCAAATTTGTGGCATTGATCATGTTAACTTCTTTGTGCAAAAGGTCAGCTTTCCTGGCTTTCACTGAAGCACTGAAGAAGATTCTCAGATTGTGCTGGCATGGATCATTAGGTTTTGCACAAACTTGAGCATGCTATTATTAAAGCAAACAGTATTATCAAAATACTGTTTGAAAAGCAGAACAATAGACAAAAAATGGTCAAATTCATAAATTTTTCATTCCACCATTTCACTCAAATTATTTGTAATGAATAAATATTTTAAGATGTAAAACAAAGCAAAGAAATGTATTTTCACTAGTGGTCTCATACATTTGGATCCCACTACATGTAGGTTATTTAAATTTTTGTTATTATCCATTTAACTTACAGTAATAACAGCCACCCATTCTATGCCTCCGACTGCTTTAAGCACACAGACATAAGAGTTTCTCTCTATCAATTACCATCTCTTTCTGTGTTTCTGTTTTCTCTGTTGCTCCATTTTAGCCTGTGGCCTAAATAAACTATTTCATTTCTCTACTTTGTCAAGTCTGTTCCTTTCTTTTCCAACTCTCTTGTTCTACTTCTTTTTCTCTCTCTCTGCTGTCTTCATAATTGCTTTCTCTCTTTTTGTCTCTGTCTCATCCTAATTGCTCACTCACTTTCTCTCAAGTTTATGTTATGTATGAAGTATATTTTTTGTTTTAATCACAAGTTCCCATTTTTCTTGCTTTCCTCTTCTCTTCTTGTTTGCACTCAGGCTTTCTCAGTTTGTGCCCTCTCGCTTGGCCTCCTCGTTAGTTGCCATGGTCACAGTACCCACGCTGTCTCTGCTATTGGCCCTGGTAGAATGGGTGGGTCAGACCAGCTCCTCCCCTCATCTTTTGCTCCGCCCTCGAGAGCGTGAACGGGACCCGGTGGCATCAATGCACTTCAACATTGCAGTGATTCACGCGGGCTCAATGGTTCCACAAGGGGAAGCAGGGGCTGCAGCAGCAGCGGGTAGGGTGCCTTACCCAGGCTTTGGACGTGTCCACAGCAGCTTTGGTGAGAGTGTCGTCACCCAGTGGGGATCTGCAAATGTAATCTGGCTCCAGGTCAGTTCAAAAGGGGGGCTGTAATGTGTAATTTCAGAAATATGAAATTTAAATTTAGAGCCTAGTTTTACATATGATTACATTAGAACTCAACCGAATATAAAACATAATGCTTTATTAAATGAAACTCAATATAAACATAAGTGGAGTCAATATTTCTGTTAAATTTCTCTAATGTATTCAGTCATGGTCAATGTCGTGTGGATGTGAACACGAATGTAAAGTGAATGTGAATTGACCACAGGTAAATGATAGCAGCCCAAGGACATTGCTTTCTCAACTATGTGACCTGTTGGCATCCAGACCCCTTCAAGGACTCGTGTATGAAGATGAGAGACCCCTCCCGCTGGCCTCAGGCCCCCTGGCCCCCATGCTGGAGTTCGTCTCGGCCCAGACCGGCCTCCCCATCGTTGCTGTGGGAGGGGGAGCAGGTCTGGGCAGGGTACCACAGGTATGGCTAATGTTAAAATATATATGGTATAAAGGTTGTTTTAGAAAGTTTGTTTGTGCACTTAAAGGTAAATTAGAAATCAAGTGGTGATTATTCACTTTAATTTCATTCTCTGAGTTAAATGAATTTGGCCCAGCCTCATTTTATGGATCTATCTAGAATGTCACAGCAAAAATCTTTTGGTAGACTGGGGCCAACTAACTGAATGATTTTAAATAAAGTTGCAATGTCTACAGATTGAAACCTATTTTATTTAAACTATATTCCTGTAACCCTTTGAGAATTAGACTAGTGTCAGCAGAATGCCTAGTACAATTCCTCTTTAGAGCAATCTTGTCCAGACAGATTGATTCTGAAGTAGATAGTAGCTGTCTATTCTTAAAATAGTGTTTTCTTCTTAATTAAGCACACTGTCTATGATCTTCAGTGACACAAGCAAACAAGGCCACTAAGCAAACAATGATTTCTTACAAAAGACTTGCCTGAACAATCTCAGATGTGTGGCATGACTCGCACTTTAGTTGTGCTGAATCATTTTTGACTTTTGTTTTGTTCTTAGAAGGGAAAAAAACAATATTGAAGTTTTGCTGCGCTGTGGAAATTCTTCAAACAATTTTCTCTGCGAGCTTCTGGTGTTAATGAGCTCCAACACTTGCTAGATAGTGTTTGGGTTGCTGCAGTGCTATAAGAGCAGTGTTTGTTAAAGGTACTGCCTGAGGAGCACCGTTAAATGGACAGAGATAGGGCTGCTGTCGTCTCTGTTGGGGGCTGATCAGGGCACACCGATAACTGTGGGAAGAGATGGCATTGCTAACATATCCATTTGGGTAAATAGCAAGGGCAGAGGTCAGGCATTACTGCTGCAGGCCATATGGTCTTTTTTTTTTCTCTTCGGTTCACTGAAGTACTCGGCCTGGGTTTTGCAATTTCAGTCACTCATCTCAGCATTGAGCTTAGGCATTTATAACACATCCTCTTTAGCACAATGTGAAAATGCGAACAAAAGCTAAATAACGCAAATGAAAAATTCATTTGCATTTACAAATGTTTGTTTATTTAAATGATTTAGTCTGGAGAAATTAAATTGAATCTTTTTGATGATGCTACGTTCAATACTACACACTCCCATAAACACGCATATGCTCCACGCCACTGCAAATTAAATTTAAATCTGCGCGACATACTCTGGTGACGATTAGAGACTCACTAGAGTACCACCCTCCAGTTCCTACACTGGCTGCATATCTCAAAAACGTTTTAACTCAAAGACATTGAATCCTTATGATGCTTCATGCAGGCAATAGTCTTCAGTCATGGGAAATAGTTTAGTTTTTATCCATAATTGCAGAAGACGAGCTCTGTCTGTCTGCCATTACTATTAGAGAATGTTGCGTAAGATACACGTCCTAAGAAATTCATTTCCCATGATGTCTTATGCAGGGAATGAACTGACTGCAGCCTTCAGTTTTGGGATATGTAGTCAGTTTCTGTCTTAATTACTCTGCAGGAGACCGGCTCAATCTTCTTGCAGTTCAGCTCCTCCACCGCACTCCAATTAGAGGTGATCTTTGAGGTGCTGGAGGAGTATGATTGGACGGCCTTCTCTGTGGTGTCCACACGTCACCATGGCTACCAGGACTTCCTGTCTGTGGTAGAAGGTTTGACGGATGGTTCATTTATCGGCTGGGAGAAGAAGAGCATAGTGATGTTGAATTTAACTGATGACCCGGGAGGAGCACGTACACGGCGACTGCTGAAAGAGAATGAAGCACAGGTAGAGAGAGAGAGAGAAGGTCAATGTGTTCTGCCTCACTTATTCGCTTACTCATTCATTTAATCATTCACTTAGGCTTCCTCTCTACACCTGACATCATTTCCTGTCCTTAAGCATTTCTCGTTTGCCTTTGTATTCTGCTTTTCAGTGGCTTGTGCACCTTTTCTCTCTGACCTCTCACTGTCCTTTCTCTCATTCTCATTCCCTTTGTCTCCACCTATATTTGTGTAATGTGTGTGTGTTGCAGGTTGTCCTCTGTCTCCCCCTGGCTCCAGGCTGTTATTGTTCCGTGTATGTGTGTATTAGGGTGTTATTGTGCCTTGTGGGTCCCAGTACACTGATGTCAGTGTTAATATAACACAGAGCCTGTGGCGGTGCAATCCAGTGCTGTATGCATTAGATTCAGTTTGCAGTGCTTCTGCTCAATTACACATACACAGAAAGGTACATGAATAAATATTACACAATTGCACTGGCAAAGACATAAAGGATATATTTATACACATAATTTTGCTTGCTGAAATATATAGTGTAAATATGCACACATGTACACACAGGATACACACACATGCAAAACAAATCAACAACATACAGTATAATAAAAATGAATGAGGATTAGCCCACATCTTTCAATATTTCTATGGCGGAGACGTAGATTATCGTTATAGGAAATAATGAATGAAAATTTCTTGCTTGTTTGTCCTTTGTGAATACTGGCATTATAAATGACCATTTCCATTCATTCTATGTGATAGAGGTGCTCAGATATTCTACTTAATCCGATCAACTTAAGTTTTTGGTACCAACATCCTTACCCTGTAGCTGCTCCTCTCCCAAGCCATTTCTGACTGTTACTTGTTTATTTGGAGTAATCCACATAGATATCTCCACCTCCTCTTCCTCTTCCATTTAATCTTCTTCTTTGTTTTCTACTCATGATCTTTTTTGACCTATGAAAGCCTGTCTGGTTTTCATCTCCATCCTCTTTGCCCTCGCTTCACTCTAGGTACGGTTGTTGTACTGCTCTCAAGAGGAAGCAGAACAGGTGTTCCACGCCGCTTGGGCAGCTGGTCAGGCCAGCGCCTCCCATATATGGTTTGCTGTGGGTCCTGCTTTGTCCGAACTGGGCCTTACCGGACTACCCAGTCGCTTATTTGCAGTCAGGCCACAGGGCTGGAGGGACGAGCCCCGCAGACGTATCGCCCGTGGGGTGTCCATACTTACCCATGGAGCTGTTGCCCTGCGCAAGGACTACGGAGCAACTGGAGGGCCACACTTTGTCACCAACTGCCAGACAGATGGGAACAGAACGCAGAGGATTCGCGGTAGAATGAAGTAAGAGACAGTTCTGTCTACTGATACAGATAAGACTTGTATGTTCTGCCAGGAGCACAGACAGATACAAAATGACTCACACCAAGCAGCACAAAACTTTTACTTGTACTGTAGCCTTTTAAGATAACATTTAACTGTATTCACAATGCATGTATTTAACAGTGTGACACATTGTCAATCAATGGGAAATAATGTGGTGTGAGATTTAAGTTTGAAAGCTTGGAATTTGATTGTATTGTACAAATCGACAGTATGACAGTGCCTGCGAAAGAAGCGATATTTAAACCTAGTTGTGTTCAAAGCATACGGTTGAATGTAATGAGCTTAACAGACAGTGTACCATGCAATAATGTCAAGTCAACACTTTCTATTGCTGTGTTTTCTCTGATATGCTCAAAAGCAAACGTATAACTTGACCAATATAGTCAGACTCAATCCGAATCAGTCCAGTGAATCCTTAGTTGAATTAGTCAGGTTGGTTACACTGTTGGTCACATATGAGTAATGGACATGCATACTGTGATTATGGTACAGTAAATTATCTTTCCTGGTCTTAATTATCTCAAATACAAAGAGGCAAATTCATGTGTTTATGTTCACCCTGAGAACTGTGTTTAAAGCTCATCTCATTTAGCATTAACCTTCAACTTTTCTGCCTTGGTGCATTTATAGTAAGTCAGTTTATCCTTAATAGCACACACACTAATGAGAGGGAAAGTGCTGCACCTTTGGGGCACAGATGTCCTTTACTCTTCCACCACAGGGGCCGTGAGGGGGGCGTTCAGCATACGCGGGTGGGAGGAATGAAACAGTAGCAGCGTGTCTGACGATGTGCTTACAATGCGACGTGACAAAACCATTATAATCAATGCATCTGCCTACACTGCAAGCGTGTGGCAGCTTCAGTGATTATAATGGGAACATTATAGTTTTGTCATATCGTGTGAGGGCGATCGAGTGGATACAAGAAAAAGGAGAGAAAAGATGAGCTGGCAGTGATGAATTTTGAGAATTTCTGAACAACAGCCAGAATGAATGAAAGCGTTATTGACTAATCACATGTGATAGTGCAAGCCAAGTGCTTTAGATCATCAAGGCTTACCGAGCAAAGAACGTCAACGCAACACCCACGTAACGTCTTTGTGACGTGACATGCTTATAGAGGTACGCTGAAAAGCAAAGATTCACCTGTTTAGTGCTTCTGTTGTGTTCAGAGGCACTAACTGTTCTGTTGTGATTTGCAACGAGCTTATGAAATGAGGCGGTGAAGTTGCTTCTCTACATTTGGGTTTTTTAATTTCAATGTAAATTCGTGTTTCCTTTGCATTTGATCACATCAGCTGTTATAAAGCTTGCCGGAACAGCTTTAATCTTCTCATTAAAACTTGCTCAGATCGTTATTTCAATATAATTCAAGTTTAGGTTCATTCGCTAAGTCGGAACCATTAAGTCTGATTTTCAGAGAGATCTCGAACGTGATAGGTGAGCATTATTCTGTTCATCATTATTCTGCCAATCATGATGATGTAAAGGCATTTTGAGGCCTTTACACGCTCTTTGATCTTGTAATATTTGTATGTATTTGTAATATATTAATATTTCATTTATTTGTTCTCATCCTAATTTTGAAGAGACCCTGTTTATTACCTTGCATCTTTGAAGGAAACGGCTGTTGATAGGTAGGGCTATACATAATGGTTTTGCATACATCTGTTGTAGTGAATCCAGTTCAACTAAATTTCAGTTCAATTAATTGTATGTGTATAACATTTTTTTTACAAAACACACTGTTCCAAAGCAGCTGTACTTTAAAAAATAAAGTAAAATAAAGTGAGAAAACATTATGCCTTACAATCTCTAAGTGAGCAAAATCAACAGTGGCAAGGAAAATCTCCCTAAGATTTTTAAGCAGATAAAGAAAAATTCCTGAGAGGAACCAGGACTCCGCTGGAAGCCCTCTCGTCTGACTGAAACCAGAGGTTGTTAACTTAAAATTTTCCATCATTTTCAATTCCCACAGTAAGAGATGCTGTAAGAAACTACAGTGAAAAAAGAGCATTATGAAGTTTAAAAGCATAGATTCAAAATCTGACCAAGAAAGGTGCATGAGTATCAATTCAGAGAGAAAAATGAGAGACTGAAGTTGTCGAGAGGAATGATTCACAGAAAGGAATACCCCCATAATAAAAATTGATTATAAATTTAGGTGACTGGATTGCAAAACCCTCAATGTGTGTTGTCAGTGTACGTTGCAAAAACGTAATACAATTTAAAAAAACACATTCTTCCTCACCCTCACATGTCTCTTAATAAAGTTATGCTATAAACTGGAAAAATAATATAAATATAATAATAAAAAGAATGTTGTCAATAACATGCATCCTTATAAAAAAGTAGCTACGCAGTGTTTGTTAATGACTTGTTCCTTATGTCCCATCTTTTTAAACAGCTTGCATTTGTTCAAATGAGTGCTGCGTGCAATGCCTAGCATGTGCAGTGTGGGTGTTCAGACCCCCCAGCCAAACCTGATCTGTCTCTCACTAACCCCCCTCAAACCAATCGGATCAGTCACCAGTCATTGTTACGCACCTCATCATTCACAAATTAAACAGGGCTTGTCTTTATCACACAAAATGCCCATAAGAACAGAACAGAGTTTCCTCTCTCAGACTTGCTCACCCAGTGAAATTCGTGCAGTCTTTTCATTGTGCCAAAAGCATATTGGATTTAAGATAAAAAGATTAATTTGAAGCAGTCAGAAAGTGCGTCACGTTTTAGATTTAGGCACCGTTCTGGGTATTTTACTGGTTGAGATTAAGTGCACAACTGTCTGCTTTGATTTCATTGCTGAGGGAAATAAAATGGTTACCTTCTCCACATTCTTGCAGTCTGACCTAATTAGAGTGTTTGTGAAGTGTTCGGTGTGAGATTTCCACTTTGACGTGTCCTCAGAGTCTTTTGTACTAATTCTTTCTGGGTCTTTTCCATCTCAACTCTTTCTGTTTTGCTCTGTCTGCTTTGCAGGTATTTCAGTAACATCACTCTCGGTGGGCGGGACTATTCCTTTAATAACGAGGGCTACCTGGCCAATCCCTTTCTGGATGTCATCTCCTACACGGCCGGGAGTGGCTGGGAGGACGTAAGAACTAATCAGAATTCTATTTCTGTTCGTTCTTGTGTAACCGCTGTTATGGATTGGTAATGTTCATGATGAAAAGCAGCATTGCAGTAGCCATGCTGAGCACTGCAGTGCAAATGCGCCAGAATGGGTAAAATGGCTTAACATTTAAAGTATGTTTAAAATAGAGCCGCATGTCATTTTGAGCTCTTTATAAAGTGGTCGCCTTTATTGTGTGCTATCAATAATGCATGTGCCGCCTTCGTCTGTGAATGATATTAAGGATTGTAGCATTTGTATTTAAATATAATGACAGCACATTAGTTTAATAAAACGTACAATTTGCTTCGGCATGACTATCATAATGATGTACTTGCTGTCTAAGAGCTGAAAACCCAATGTTCCAGTTTGCAGCAGTGAGACATAGATTAAAGGCGGTTTTAAAATGATATACAACTTGATATGATACTCATTTCAAAAACCATTTCCCACGACAGTTCACAGCAGAAAAAGCCTATTACAATTAACTCTGAACAATATACCCCTTTATGAAAGAGAGAGAACGTGTGTTGATTCTGCACTTCTGCTGTACTTCACAGAACAGCCCTGATGATATAAACATATCATTAGAATTTAAGAGGATGTAATATGCAATTAGCATGTGTTTATATTTGACCCTGCTATCTGTACATATCTACCCACAGTTTATTATTACAGTGAAAACAGTGGGATTAGTAATGCTTCTCTACATTATTAGCTTAAGGCATTATTGTAAGTATTATAAGACAAAAACAAAAATAAATAGGAAGTGTTTAATTATGGGTTGGTTTTAGGTAGAGAATTTGATTTCATCTCTTTCACTCCACTTCCTTCAAACAGCTAGTTTGGTTGTGTGTGCGCCCGAGTGGCAAAGGAATAAATAAGAAAATGAACAAAAACTCAGTAATATTTATCGGCATCTTGTACTTCTGCAGATCATAGGTGCCGCAAGGGATGCCGTGGCTCTGCATTGCTCCTGCAGTACGCCGCTGTCGTGAGACAAAATAAATGATACCAAATCCAACTGAGTAAATATAACCATGAAGAATGTCATATGCAAGAAGGTGCCACTCACTCAGACTTATGCCATAAAACAGAATTATTAATATTTAGATGCCACAAAAACAAGCGTGGAGACTGAAAATTGCAGTCTCTGGCAACGCTTGCATTTTCCACCTCTACGATCTGTTAACCGAGAAAATGACAGTGGATTATGTACTTGGGAGAAATTCTAATTCCTCTGGGCACTATTTATTGACATTGAGCCGTAACGACAAAAAGTTTCAATGTACTCTGAGGGTTAGTTTTCTGCTGAGTTTGCCGTAGCTTTCAGCCATTCATTTGCAGGTATGCATTATTCTCAGGGTGTTCATTAACACAACGCAGTTTAAGATCAATGCTTATTAGCGATCGCAATCATAACAGCAGTGTGTTCTAGAGAAACAGGTTTGCTCTAACAGTCCGTGGCAGGAGAGTAAGAGGATGTGTGGGGATTGTGTTGCCCAGGGCGTCTTGAAAGGTCGAGTGTTGATCGTTTGTTTTGTTGATGTTCTTGTGTAGGCTTTGTTTAGGTGCCAACTCCTGAGCTCAGCCCAGCTGCCGCTGTTCTGCATTTAGTTTGTTATGAATCTGACCAACTGTCATTCATTTCCTTTATATCATGCATCGTCTAGCTTTTGAGTGTAATCGGGGTTCGTCTGTGACTGTTTGGCCAAGTAATGGCATGATAAAAATCACCGTTTTTTTTTAAACAAGTACACTTGGGAAAATAATCATTGCGCCACTTCTGCACATGGTATTTAAGAGGTAAAACCTGCATCTTATTTACTGACCACTTGCAATTCAGCTTAACTTCATGCTAAACGTGCTAAAATAGCATTGCGTCATAAGTATTTAGTGAAGTCATTATCATCCTTTCCAGCACAAACATGTCCCTGTTTATGTAAATCAGGCTTGTTATAGATGCCTCTTATTCACAAAACAGAGTGCACTCTGCTTGGCGCAATTATCTTTTGCGGTATTACCACCCGCTGAAAATGGGCGGTAAACTGTATTTTATTTAAAAGAAAATCTGTGTACATTTTCTAGCAATTATGGCAGCAGTAATTCATCAAATGATGGTGAACACTGTTACAAGCAGGCATATATACAGACGTGCGGCGTAGATGAGTGCACTCTGCATTTTAAAGAGCTCATTCAGGTAGCTGGACTGCAGTGATGGAGTTATGCTGTACACTTATGCTGTAGTCTGCTCCATCCCTTATAACCAAGAACTCAGAACTGGCCTGCGAGATGGAGAATCGCAATGTGCAAATAACATTCAGCACCAATTTAGTAGGCACGTTTATGTTGTTACCAGATTTGCATAATTGCTTTAGTGAATCGTGTGTTAAAATGACGCAAACAGCGGACACAAAGAAGTGGCGCAACCGTTCTTTGCCGAATTTCCCCCTGAATATCTCAAAAACCCAACAAACCCAACTTACGATGATGCAACAGCATGTCGAGGGTTGCAGGGTGGCTGTTCTGGCTGCAGTATCTCTGTTTCATTTGCAGATGTGTTCTGGAGAGAAGTGCCATTATAGCTTTGAATGCTTTGGTGCTTCATAGAATCACAGTGTCTTTGTGATTCACATAAAATATTTAATGGGGCGCCATAATGTACATTTAAAAGGGTTCCATGCTGCTATAGGAGAGCATTTGTTTAAGAGGGATGCTCTATTAAAACTTGATGTTCGCTGTCTTTGTCTTTGCTGTGTTTTTGTCTCTGGGTCTCTTAAATGCATTCTGTCTAAGTAGGCAATAGATGTGGATGACTCATTTTTCAGAAGCCTGTTGTGCACAAAGCACTTTATGTGATGGCTTGACATGAAGCATTTATAGCCATTTAACAAATAAAGATCAGACTAACTGGTACAGCACTTTTGATCCCATCACGATAACAACATTTTAGCAGCTGAGGACAAGTAAACTTCCATGATTCTCTATCCCACATTTCCCACACAGGAAAAACTTTAGTGTATATTTTTATACAGTTGTTTTATATTTTAATCTGATTGGACAAGAGATCCAAGAGCGCGATATGGGACTACAACAGCACTGGGATGCTTTACTGTCACTCTGTCACAGTAACTGTTGAAATTATACTATGAAAAAGTTATCGATTTCCTCAGCAGACATGTCACGGCAGATGCATGTTATCACACACTGTTAATCGCTCTATCTCTGTCAACCTCTCTCACACACGTTCTGCCTCCTTGTTACTCCATTAACTTTTCAGAAACAGCCCATTTCAGCCCAATTGCTAGTTCTAACATGGTGTTTTCAAATTAGTAACAGAGGCTTGGGCTCATCCTTTGAACTAGCATGATTCTGAATCCAAAGCGTAGTTCCACACAAAATAATTTATGTGAAACTCCTTGGTTTTTCCTTGTATTTACATTTCATTAAACTGTTGTATAGTTGTAACTGTTGTATACATTTACGATGGTCTGATAGCAGCATGCAGTGATTATGTATATAATCCGTAATGCACTTTTGCACCTGATATTCTTCATAAATATTCGCAAGTCAAATAAAAACAATGATTTGTAGCATTTGCAAATAAACAGTAAAAAAATACTATTTTACAACATATGTCGTTAACCTACTAAATTTAAAATTTACAGCGCAAAACTGAATGCACAGACCATTTTGACATTTTTTTATCCCAACTGTACAACTGTTTATGTTCATGCTTTTGTGTTTATTAACAGTCATATCTCACCAAGGCAAAACACAAGCTTATGTGAACGTTCGAAAGCAGCCGCCGTCAGTCTGACAGCAGTTGGGTACCAAATTGAGTTTGCATACGTTTTTTTGTGTCTAGCTTGTGTAAAGTGCTGTTACTTCTGACACTGTTAGAACACAAGGTTCTCACGAATCGATATATATCACAGGAGAGACGTTAAAAGAATGAAATGCCAAATGCATTTCTTTATTGTACCTGCCAGAATGTGTCCATGTGTGTTTATGCTGTGAAAACCTGCCAGTGGATTTGCAAGGATCGCGCAGGGGTAAAAGCTTCTGATTTCATCCTCCCTCTAGCTGGCTCTCAGAGAGACGTTCACAAGGACGGGGGTGTCACACAAGCATGTTTGCATTTCACCCTGTGAAAGTATTATCCTTTCCCAGGGGAGCTGGTGTTTGATCAGGGCCCTGCTCTACCTCTGCCTGCGTGCGGCTCTGCCCCCTCAGCTTGCGCCCAGATCTCTGTTAGGCCGGCTCTTTGTTATGCGCTGCAGGATCTCTGCTTCTCCAAACATGCTCCGGCGCTCTTATTTCGGGCGTTTTGTCGCCCCACATTCCGACGCTGTAAAGAGTTAAGACGTCTAGCTGCCATTGACACAGAACGACCGTGGGAACTGAATGCATTTCAGATGGTGAAAGAGATCGGAGATAGTCAGAAATGTTCTGGGAAAAAGGAAAAAAAAACAGTGGCGAGGGTAAGAGAGAGCAATCAGAGACAAGAGAGAGAGGGAAAAAAGAAGCCCAACAGCACGTGTTAACACATTAAGGCGTATTATAAGGGCATGACACTAAACGCAGTACATCATTAGCATTTATATCCCTCAAGCAGAATCAAAAACCCACTTATATACACACTCACACCTACCTTGCCGGGCTGTGCTACTTTCTGACATGCCATGCATTTTTTATAAAGCTGTTCAGAAATCCTTAATACAAGACAGTGTCACCTGTGTGGATGTGGCTGGATCTCCTTCCGTGGCGGATTCTGGGCTGACGCTATCTGTCAGATGTTCACACAAGCCAAGAAATTTAACATTCCCTTCCTGCTTCCTTCCACTGCTGCCCTGTGAGGCTGGCAGCCACTCACAGGAAATGGATTTTGGGTTAACAGACTGTAAAGGTGGATCTTTGAGAGGCAGGGAAGGCGAACGAACAGGCAGACAAATGGACAGCCAGAGCAACCTAAGCAGACAGATTGATGAACAGAGAATGAGACAGGGACCAGGTGATGTCGTGGAATCGTTCTTTTTTTAATTTCCAATGATCTGTCCCGGATGGGTTTGATTTCAGTGCCATTGTAGCAGAACACGCAGAAGCGGGATAACTAGCCCAATGAGACCAGTGCTTGCAGGAATTCATGTGCTGACTGCTGCCATTTCCTGCTCTATTCCTTTCAATTAGATGACTCTGCCCTGATCCTGGGCTAATATGCAAACTCGTCCAGCAGCAGCTGCTGGCTGATATATTAGAGTCATGCACACACACACACACACACACACACACAGTGTGGGTGAAGTATATTTATTCTCTGTCTGCCACAGAGACTTTGTAACAATTTTGGAATCCTAGCATCTTTTACTGTATCTGTTGCTTGTGAATGGCTCTCGAGGGCTGCTTTGGTGCTGATAGCTGCCACTCTCTGCTGGTGTGTCGGTGAGAGTCCTACAGTTCTGTGCTGCTAGAAATGTTTGAGTGTAGGGATTGGTATAGGATGAGAAATCTTTTGCTGCTCAAAAACTGCAGAAAGGTTGTTGGTCCTAATATACAATGCACATGAACATGCACTATAAAAGCACCACGGTTTATGCAACTTGTGTGCTATATGAAATGTAATCTTTTCTGCTATGCTCAAGAAGTAATGATGTTTGATGCTAATAAAGGCTAACATGTGCAATAGATGCTTTATTTGGTTTTGATTTGTTCATCACATATGCATTATCAGTCAATAATGACAGACTTTTAATTTTCGGGCAAACCATTCAGGCTCAACAGTCTTGATGCTCCTTATGATGAATTGCTTGGGTTTTCACATGCTTCATTTGTCTCTTGTGGATACAAGTCTGCTAAACAAATATATGTAAATGTCAATTATACTAGTCACAAATACATTTTTAATTTATGTTGAGATGGGATAAACTGACAACTTTGTCTTGGTTTATTTGGTTTTGTGTCAGGTGTAAATCACACTGATATATACAGTGCTGCAGGTCTTAGTGTATGGATTATGAGCTTGGTTATACTGCTGTTTCCCAGCTTGACATGATTTACCCCATCTCTGTTTTTCTCAGACTCGTAACCTTTCTCTCTGTGGCCCATCACTTAGCCCAAAATCTCTCTCGTTTTTCTTTGAAAAGGAAAATCTACTCATTCCCCAGTGAGTAAAAAGGGCACAAGACTGTTTTTAGCGAGCCCTCAGCTATAAGCTCACAGAGGAACATAGAAGAGATAGTCTTTCATTTTCCACCATCCTTCCCCACTTTATAAGCTTATTCTGAGTGAGAAAAGCCATTTCTCTCTGTAATCCAGCCTCAATGACTCCTTTAGAACTGGCCATTATAAGTGTGAAATGGCTGAAAAGGATTTGACCTCTGACTTTTTTTTATTGATTTATGGACAGTTTAATTCATGATAAGTTGTCATGTTTATACATCATTTGCTACATGGTCTTTATATTCAAAGCTTTTTACACTGATATCTCAATTTATTGGACACACGTCAGCCTCTGATCCTCGACCACATGTTGTGTCTGTGGTCTTAGGTAGGATGGTGGGAGAATGGAGTGTTGCGCCTGAGATACCCTGCTTGGTCTCGCTACGGCCCCTTTTTGCAGCCGCCTGACGATGCCCAGCACCTGAGGGTCGTGACCCTGGAGGAGCGACCCTTTGTTATTGTGGAGCTGGCAGACCCTGCATCTGGAACCTGCATCAGGGACTCTGTGCCATGCCGGAGGCCTCTTAATGCCACGTTAGTACTGATCAGACTGTCACTTCCCCTCCTCATGAATCTTTCATATGGAGAAAAAAAAATTACTATTGAGATTCAGGAAACCAAAGGTCATGTAGGGGTTTCAAATTAGGGCTGTCAACCTATTAATTTAACACAATTAATTTAAAAAAATTCATTTTGTCCCCTGACCCTTATGTTAATTCCGTAATAATGGATTTTCCTACCTTGGAGCAGTTCAAGCTTGAAGTGCCCCTTCATGTTTTTCAAGTCTACAGTCACATTGGTAATGTGTCCACAAGTCAACAGATCACAAGCCTACCCCAGACAGATTGACAATAGATGGATGTAGGCTGTTACAGGCAGTTTAATGATGCAGCAATAGAACAAACAATACATTGATTTGCAAGCGTTTTAATCAAATGAAACATTATTTCATTTTATTTGTCTTTATTTGTCTATATAGTAATAATATAATGTTTTAAATTTTTATATAAAGGCTATTCTCAGCAATAATTAATATGCAAGTAATTGTTTGTCATGTAATTCATTCTGTCATGTAATTGTTAAAATATAATAAGCTAAAGACCTAATGTCAAGAAATGGACAGGGCAGGAACTGGAGTCTTGCCCCTTTAATTTTCCTTCTCCCACAGAATCTGGCCAATTGTTTTCCAGTCATTTGTCACATTCTTTTAATTTTGTCTTTATGTCTGTGTCTCTTACTTTCTTCCAAGGTATCACACTGAAGTTCCAGGGGCTAGACTTACCTATCTTAGTTTTGCAATCGATCACTTGTTTTCTCACTCTCTCTCTCTCTGTCTTTCTCTCTTGCTCTCTGTCTCTTTCTGTCTCTCTCGCTTGCTCTCTGTCTCTTTCTTTCTCTCTGCCTTTAATTTTGTCTTTACCTTATGGCAACTATGCTCATGGTTAGCCATCATGTTGCTTGTCAGTCTTCACAAGCTTTTGCCATGCCTACACATGCCTCTGTGGATGCTGCTTCACTTGATTTTAACATTACTCATGTGGAAGTCTGCGTTTCATCTCATTATATCATTCTCAGATCACTCAAACGTTTCAGAACAACATACAACCCACAGACCATTTTGTCTCTTCTCATTCCTCTGTCTTTTCTTCTTTTATTTTTGTCAAACTAGTAACACTCTTTCTCTTGGATTTTGTCTGCTAACATTATGAAACAATTTGTATAAGATAAGTTTGTTGACACATCCATTAAAGACCTAAATGAATGAAAATGAGAGTTTTGTAGCTTTTAGACCATGCTCATTGGCTTTAAAGCCAAATAGGTTTATGAATGTGGTCAAATCTAAAGCATATTGGGTATTTAAAAATAAGGACAAACCATTTAGTACGTCCACCCCAAACATCCAAATTCAATAGAAATAAATCAACACAGGCCAATGAGGTCTTTAAAGCTAATTGAACATTCTCTCTTTCTGATTACAGTGCACTTCAGGAAGGTGTAGCACCCATGAAACAGTGCTGCAAGGGTTTCTGCATTGACATCCTTAAGCGATTGGCCAGAATCGTGGGCTTCACCTATGATCTTTATTTGGTGACCAATGGGAAACATGGGAAAAAGATCGATGGAGTTTGGAACGGGATGGTGGGAGAGGTGAGCGAGGCTTTCAGCATCTTTCGGCTACTTTTAAAGGGTGATGTTTGTTGTATTCCCATCAGTGCCTCTCTTTATTCACAGCACTGATGAGCAAGTGCCCTGGATGCACTGTCAGCAATATCACTGAGAAGACTACTGCACTTGCATATGTAAATACAAGCGTTAGGTAGGGAGAGTACTACAGATTAAAGGCAAGACTGTTATTCCCTTTGGTATTCTATCTCATGATGATCAAACACTAGGATTATGGGATAGATGAGTTCTTGGTGCAGTGTGTAATTGAAGAAGCTGCAGCGTACAAACATTGTGAGCATGAGACCACTGTTCCAAACCCTGCTGAGGTGCCTACTGCCTACAAAAGCAGCTTCCAAGAACCTTGTACATGATTTAGTGTGCTGCACAAGTATTAGCAACCCTATTTATGTAGTGAACCTGAAATACAAGTCGCTTTATAATGTAAATTAGGTCTTTCTATAGCTCAGTTGGGACAGCATTACGTTAGAAGCACAAAGGTCATGGGTTTAATTCCCAAGGAACACACACACTGATACAATGTATACTCTGAATGCACTGCAAGTCACATTGGATAAAAGCGCCTGCCGGATGCATAAATGTAAATTTCTTTCTACTTGTCTGCTATTTTGGATTTATTTTTTTGACTGAGCCTGTCGCAATACTTAATACCTTTTAGTATTGGGTGAGTATTAAGGATATTTGTAATCAACAATTTTCCTACTTCCTACCCCATTTTATTTTATTTTATCAGTTGCAGTTTGTCAGTTTGTCACAATGCATTCTGGGTTGTATAAAAGCGCCTGCCGGATGCATAAATGTAAATTTCTTTCTGCTCTTCTGCTATTTTGGATTAATTTTTTTGACTGAGCCTGTCGCAATGCATTCGGGGATTGCCTTCTCTGCAAAAGCTACATGTAGTACTACTCTAAAATTTGGTCAAAGCAAGCAATCCGGAGTGGCAACTTATAAGGATGCATACCATTTGAAGCAGCCCTTGCGCTGGGAGGTTTCCTGCCTCTCTAGACAGCTTGCTAGATTTTAGAATTGAGCAGTTGTGTTTAGTTTCTTTGGGCATATGATAATGTGTGTGAGGGTGAATGTGTTGTGTGGTCTTTCTCTACACAAAGTGTTTGAACCTGTAATTCCAGCATGGTGTGTGATGTGACACAGAAGTCACTTGTTGGTGGGCTTGATGACTGAATTCCCACCCGTATCTGCTAGCCTCCAGGACTACTGAAACACTCAGAACCCTTTTAACACAGCACCTAGGGATTTGGCTAATGGTTCACAGACACACATATACAGAAGTGTGCAGAGGTATCCAAGACAGAGCCCTCAAACCAATCAACAGCGAGCTGTGAATGTGTGTGTGTATGGCAGACAGGATGTTGTTTTTGAGACCCCGCCGTGGTGCTCACACCCCTTAGTGACACCTGTACGAGACAGTTGCTAGGAAATGGAAATGTCTCTTTTCGCTGTCTCATTCACTCTTCATCTTTACTCTCCTGGTCCAAATGTTTCTCACGTTTTTTCTCTCTCTCGTTCTCCACCAATGCTCCCAGGTTTTCCCTTCTCCCTCTGGTTCAGTATGTGTCTCTCTTTCTTAATCACAGATTTGTTCGAAAGCCTAGTGAACTAGAAGATGCCTTCTAAGATTGCATGCAGTTGGGATACAGTTAGTATCTTGTGGAACATCATAGATGACTCATTTGAGACACTCTACAAAACTCAGGGTTTTATACAAATAATGCTCCTTACACACAATGAACAGAAGAGAATAAAATATAGTTTACTGTTAAAATGTTGTTAAGCTATATGCTGTTATATATCTATACTTAATACCTTTTAGTACTGGGGGAGTATTAAGGATATTTGTAATCGAGAATTTTCCTACTTCCTACTACATTTTATTTTATCAGTTGCAGTTTGTCAGTTTGTCACAATGCATTTTGGGTTTGCCCTATCCACAAATCTTATATGCGATACTGCCTTTTACTTTGGCAAAATGAGGTGTCTGAGGGCCTTTTGTAATAGCGTTTGCATTGGGAGTGTGCCTATGATAACTTAAAATGCTGCAGCTTGCAAGATTTGAAACAGAGCACATGTCATTCTGTCTCTCTCTCAATATTTTCCTCTTCCTGTCTCCCTCTTTTGCTCCTGGTCTCTTCACTGCATATTTTGATGCTTAGCCAATCAGCTGTCAGCGCGGCCCCCGTAGGCGCAGTGCTAAGGGTTATTTTTTCAGGCTGTAAGCGTGTGAGCGTGTGTGCATGAGAGGCTTTGATCTTCTATCTACGACAGGTCCACATTTCCCCTGTGCCCTACGCTGGCCTGCAGCAGGACCGTGGCTGCAACACGCTCGCCACAAAACAACTTCATCAATGTTCTTTCCACGGTCTCTGCAGACCAACAAAAGCACAGGGTCAATTTCCAGGTGGATGCAAAACCCGTCACTAGTGCAACAGACGCAGAGTGGAAATTACCAGAGCGACTCCAACACAGACAAGCATATGTACATGCATGCATGGGCGCATGTGCATCTCTCTGGAATCAGTGCAGCGTTCAACCTGTCAAAAGAGCTTTGGAAAAGCTTGCAACCTGCATTTTTAGCCAGTGATTCAACTTTGCACCATCACCATAGATCCCATTCCTCTGCATCATGAGTTTTTTACACCAGTCAGGAATATAAAACAGAATGCTGAGAGAGAAAAGAGCTCAACTGGAAAGTAAAGATGTTAATATTGTTCCTTCTTTTTTGTATTCCCATACACGCTTTTATCTGTATGGGGGATACTGCCTAGAGATGGATAACCTGCTTCCTGTAGCGTTTATGTGTGCAGGTTTCTTAGTACACTATCTGCCCCACCAATTTATGGATACTGGATTGCGTCCAGTATGTGGAATGAATATTAATTAGACGTGGAGGCTGGTTCTCTGAATCTGCAGATAGACCACCTGTTACACGCCGCATATGGTCCCTGTGTTCAGGCAAAATGCTGATTCCATGCTGTAGACTCGTTGATAGTTCTGTTGTGAGCGACTGGTTTTGATGCACGTAATTGAATGACTCGAATGCAGGAAGTTGTGTTTATTATTATAGTGTAGAGGAACTCCACTTACACTGTACACACTGTACTGTATGTTAGAGCTGTGACCTAGTGATTGAGCTTTGGTTCTCATGTGGGCAATGCAAGTTCGAGTCCTGCTCATTTGATTTCCTCATCCTGTTCCAACCTTAACTCCCTGTGTTTCTTACTAGGTTGTATACAAGCGGGCAGACATGGCAATCGGATCTCTCACTATCAACGAGGAGAGGTCAGAGGTGGTAGACTTCTCTGTGCCCTTTGTGGAGACAGGCATTAGCGTTATGGTCTCACGCAGTAATGGAACAGTCTCTCCCTCTGCTTTTCTCGGTGAGTGTACGCCTTGTCAGAGCCATAATGCTTCTCATTTGACTTTAATCAGTCTCTACTGCATGTGATTATGATGTACGACTTTTCAAGTATTGGTGCATATCACTTCAAAGCTCATCAATCAGACTTACAGTTCCCTTTCAAAACAAACTATTTATCACTCTTCAGCAAGACGCTATAAGTCAACATTCTTTATCAGGATTTTTATTTTATTTTAAACTATAAATATGACCATTTTTAGAGGGAAAAATATGAAATGTAAGGGGGATACGTTATAAATCCCATCAGCCTCTCTTTATAAGTATGACATGGTTTTAAATCCCTAGTTTCCATAGATACTTGTATAAAATACCATTTGAGCATTAAAGCTAGCATAAAACTAAAGCATAGGATAAAATTGTGGGAAATGTCAAGTTTTCGAAATACAAGTAGAATAAGTTTTTATTTATACCTATTTATATATTTATTTATAACTATTTATATTTTTTATTTGTTTGATTACTTTGCTCTTCTGTTATTCAGGTTTTCTCACCTGAAGTTTATTTTTATGAATAAGAACATGTAATTCTTTTTGCCAAGGTGGATGTGGTAGGTAAAGATAGTTGGTAAAGATAAGGTAAAGATAAAGGTAGGCCGTAGTTGGTTTACCATTTGTATGTTTATTCAGGCCACTGGTTAAGCAAGCAGTTGGCATTGACATCTTGCTTGCAATTTGTTTTTGTCACACCACAGCCAAGCAAAATAAATCTCTTTAAAATATAGCATCTCCCATTTCTATAAGTGGGGAAAGACATTGCCTTCGGTTATAATAGAGTAGTTGCTTCACTCCTGGTATGTATGTTATCTCCGGTCTGAAATGAGCATAAACTAAGTTAAAACATTTTTGGTTTCTATCTCTCTGTCTTCTTTCTCGCTGTGTCTTCTCAGAGCCCTACAGCCCTGCTGTGTGGGTGATGATGTTTGTTATGTGCCTGACTGTGGTGGCGGTGACCGTTTTCATCTTCGAGTTCTTCAGTCCTGTGGGGTACAACCGCAGCCTTCAGAGCGGCAAAAGTGAGTCTGCTGTTCCCTGACTCCATCCACGTAACCTTTTAATAGTCTAAATTTTAGTAGACTATAGCGTTGCTTAAAGAAGATTAATGTGCACGGTTGTTTTGTTTGCAAGTTTATTTCGGGAGTGCTAATAGCTAAGCTTACCTCTGCTCTTTAATAGCCTGGATGTGGGTTTTATTTTCTCCAAAACTCATGTATAATAAAGAACTGCAGACTTCTCCTGTGCTCTGTATTCCTCTCCATCGATTGTTTGTTCTGTTCTTCATCGTCCTCTGGCACAGACACCCCTCTCTCACTTCATCATCTGCTCAGGAATGTAGGAATCCTATTATTCACACTTTGGGAGCCTTAAGGTTAACTTTCTTTTTCTTTCTGTTATCTTTTTTCCTTGTTCCTTATTCTGTCTTTTTTCTTTCTGTTCTTTATTGTTTCTTATTCTTTTTTGTTATTTTCAGTTCTACTTCTTGTCATTTGTTTTTTTTCTTTCTTTCTTTCTTTCTTTCTTTCTGTCTGTCTGTCTTTTCTTGTTCAGCAGTATGCATTTATTTATAGACTTGTAGACAGACACTTTTTGTCAGGTAACTACAGAAAACATAAGAATTTCAAATAAAATGCTGTGTGAGGATGGAACTACAGTAATACTGTTCAGTTTGTGATGCATACCTAATAACATTTAATACTTATCAAAATAAAATATTGTACGTTAATCAAAGTGCTTTTTAAAATTCTTCCTTTTTTTCTCTTCTCTGTCAGAGGCCGGAGGTTCTAAGTTCACTATAGGGAAGTCAATCTGGCTTCTTTGGGCTCTGGTTTTTAATAACTCTGTTCCAGTAGAGAACCCCAAAGGAACCACCAGTAAGATAATGGTTCTTGTTTGGGCTTTCTTTGCTGTCATCTTCCTGGCTAGCTACACTGCCAACCTGGCTGCCTTCATGATCCAAGAGGAATACATTGACACTGTGTCTGGCCTCAGCGATAAAAAGGTGAGGCCATACATTTTATTTAAAGCTAAATGCAGTGTTTCCGTGTGTTTATTAGTTACTATAGATATAAGAAATTCAGAATGTTGTGTTGACATGGATTTTAGAATCAATACTCTTCATGACCACTGAGACTAAAGCGGTATTGAAAAAATTTGATTGACAGCAGTTTCAATTGGTAACTAAGTGGATTGAACAGCATGAGAAATCTGTATAACTGTGTGTCTGTTGAGAAGCAGGATACTCTTAGAGTCCTATTAGTGACTAATTCTACAAAAAAAGAACAATAGGTTAAAAGTTAACAATGGCGTTAAAAATGTAATGAAACGTGAGCTTTAGTCAGCAGAAATGGATACAGATTTCTACACAATTACTTTACGGCTGGTGTCTCTTTAGCTTCTGTTTTACATGACAAGCAGCATATCAGTAATACAAGACCTTATCAAAGCTGACAAGAACAATAAGGAAAATTTGTACTCAATCTTCTGCAGGAGCTAGAGGATATAGTATTGATGTGTCTTTTTTTGTGCTTGCGTTTGAATACAGTCTGCAGTGTTGAGATCTGAGCAGGTTGTCAGCACTCGTCTGCAGTTTATTTGTGTGCTGTTTAGTAATTTGGGCTTTTTGGCATGGAGATGTTTCTTTGCCCTTGACTCTTTAGTGTTGACCTTGATGAATCTGAAAGTACATCTGAGAAAACACTCACACAGACATAAAAACACAGTGTTGTGCTGGTATGTCAACTGTGTGTACTTCTATGTACCAAAATAGAATTTATTTGTGTCCCTTTGTGTTTTGTGGCATTTTTAGAAAATCTGCTTCAACAAATCACAATAATTAAAACAATTTAACCTGAGGTGTCCTTTGTTTGTTCTTTGTGTCTCGTGCTCATTTTGTAATCTTCTTTTAAATGTAAATAGTTTTTCCATCTGTATCACTGTTGTTCTCTTTTGTTGAAAGCAGAAGGAACACAATGTGCGTCTTGGCGTCGCCGCTCTCTATGTTGTTCACTGTTTATGATGTATTGTATTCAGTTTTGACAGCTGCAGTAGCTTCAGACCTGTTTCTAAGGCACATTCACTTTTGTATATTTCATGTCATTCAGGTTTAGTCTTACAGTGAATTGCTGCTGCATTGTTTGCTGGCTAATTACCACTTCTTACATAAACAAATGCAGCATTAATTTCAGTCAGTCTTTCATCCTCTCAGTTCCAGCACCCGACAGAGCAGTACCCCCCTCTGAAATTTGGAACAGTCCCTAACGGAAGCACAGAGAAAAACATTCGCAGTAACTATCCAGACATGCACCAGTACATGATCAAATACAACCAGAAGAGTGTGGAGGACGCCATCTCCCACCTCAAAACCGGGTCTGTACTGAGTTTCTTACTCATCATCTCTCTCTCCATCACTGACATCCTTTATTCTTTTCCCAGGCACCCATATTATATTTTGAATTTTTTATTATTATTATTTATATTATGGTTTAAAAGTTTCTCAGGTATAGTTTTAGTTATAAAGTTTTATTTGCGCATACATTTCTATTTTGGGTCGTATTTAATTTCAGCATAGTTTCTTTTTTATAAAATATTGTTATAATGTGTTGTAATTGTTATAATGCAATTTAACCCACAATTTGTAAATGTAACAGTATTTATAGCTACCGTCACTCATTACTGGGGCATTTATGATTCAGACAGGATCCACATCAGAGAGTAGCTAGTTGCTGATTAGCCAAATTGTTTAATGGGGTTAACAATATTCTTCACAGTTAGCACTTGCTGAATGCCAATTTAGTATTTGTGAGGTCAATTTAGTGATGTCATCCATTTCAGATTTAACCCCTTAAAAATTTACTTCTAATTTAAGTATGTTTAATATTACATACCTATTGTAGTGCACATTTATAGTTTCAGCTTTTAGCTGAGCATAGTCAGTTTTTTGCAAACTTCTGTTTTTATTTTCCCCTAATAGTTTGCAATCATTTTAGTAAACAACAACCTTGTTTCCAATGTTATCTAACATCTCTCTCTTCCTTACATCTCCCAACCCCGCGGCACTTCTCTCTCAAGTAACAGCTCTTTAGATCACACACTCTTCCTTTATTTATCTGAGTTGTTAATCCACACCATGGCTTTCCTGAGCCTGTCATTTCCTATCCAGTTTTAGCAAATGTGATAATATAATGCCTCCACGCTACAACTTATTCCTCTGCTGTCTTTCTGTCTGTCACCTCCCTCTACACCTCTCACACTCTGTTCTGTTTTTTCTTTGCAGCAAGCTGGATGCCCTAATATACGATGCAGCTGTGTTAAACTACATGGCTCGTAAAGATGAAGGCTGTAAGGTAATGACCATCGGCTCTGGTAAAGTATTCGCCACGACGGGCTACGGCATTGCACTGATCAAGAATTCCCGTTGGAAACGGCCACTGGATCTGGCCTTACTGCAGCTGGTCGGCGATGGTAAGGGTCTGAAGGTTTTGCGCTATCAAAGATGAAAATTGGGAGATTGTTTATAAGTGCATTTAGACTGTTGATATGGGGGGACTACAGACTTGGGGAGATTAAAGCCTTTTTTATGAATATTTAACAAGACTTCATTCATTAGACTGTACTGCTGCAGCTCATCTTTCCAACCCCCTTAGTGTAATCTAGTTCACTTGACATGATGCAATATGTATCTCTGTTGCCTGGCAGGTGATATTTGTCTTTGTGCTCTGGCTGCTATCAGGCTGTTTACTGATTTAAAGGAGATCATAGCAGGCTATTGATGCATAAAAAATGGCCATGTATCACAAGCGTAGTCTCTGGAATGACAGAAATGCTTTGTGTGTCAAAGAGAAAAGAAAACAGAGAATTGTGTGTGGTTTTGTGTGTATGTGCTTGAGATTCTGGAGTGAATGTAGTACACAGTCTTTTTTTCCAGCGTAAACCTGCATGCTTTTCACTAACTACCCACAGTTCAGTTAAACAATGAGCTAAATGCTTTAAAAATAGTGCTGTGCCAAATAAATTAATTGTCATAATTTCATCACTCCTTTCCATGTCAATTACGTTCATTATAGACTGTGCTTTATTCACAAAATTTTGCGCTATTTGCCTTCCGCAATTAACCTTGCGCAATTACCGCCCACAGAAAGCAGGTGGCAAATGGAATTTCGTTTGAAAAAAGACGTGTACATTTTCTGTTAGTCATGGCACCAGTTGTTCAACAAACAATGATCAAGCGACAGAGATAAGCAGGCATAAGCAGGCATATTTTCAGAATTCAATTCATTCGTATTAAATTCCATCTTTCTTTTACCATGTGTGTTTTTGTGAAAAGGTACGTGTGACGTGTCCATTCTTGCACTCTGAAGAAGATAAGCTGCTGTGGATTTGCGGTGTCTTTGTGTAACGCATCTGATTCAGATTGTCCAAGAACTAATTCTTTAATTGTCATTTATACACCCCTCTTCCTGCCTTCTCCAAACACACACACACATATACACAAACACATAAACACTATGTCACAAACAAACACATAAACACTATCTGTCTCACACAATGTTTTGTTTTCCAAATGGATGGTTTGTTTGATTGCTGTTTAAATCCTCTTTGGTTTTTGGTGTGTCAGAGAGGGACTGAAAAAATGTGTGTGTATGCCAGGTTCCCACAGTGAAATCATCAGACTGGTGCCAGGTTCTATTAGCTGACACCACTGTTTAACAGCCGAACAGCTTTACATGGGAAATGAACAGTGACTTTTCTATTTATCTGGTTGGTATTTGTTGAGGTGTGGATATTCTGATGGGTTTTTTTTCTGAGAGTGTTAAAGACTCGTGATGGCCTTAAAACATAAAATTTGTCATTTGTTTTTTTCATTTATATATATTAATGTATGTATGAGTGAATAAAGTTGCTTTGAAACAATGCTACTTTGTAAAAATAAATTGAATTAGAAATTGAATAACTAAGTGACACTCCAATAGGTCTTCTTTATTTTAGACTAACAAATTATGTTCTAGGGATGTAGTTGTCTGTGGTTGGTTCTGCATAAAGATGCAGCCGATTATGTGTAGTCTAGGCTTATATAAAAGGTGTTTTTGTGTTTCAATTAGTTTTGAAAGTCACTCATGTGACTTCTTTAAGGAATGCAGTTCTGTTTGTGCTTGTACAAATGAGGTTTGTGAAAAGCCTTTATATGGAGTCACGTTTTACAGTGTTAATTACTGACTGCTAGCACACGCATCCTAGACTAGCATGATGCTGCTTCACTAACATTAGAATGAGGGTACAAACAAAGTTGGGCCCTCATTTGTTATATTTTTGGTGAAAATTTTGCATAAGAACGTTTTCTTTCTTTGCTATCAAATCAGAACGCTCTTATTAGTAAATGATACCCAATTTTAAAAGTTTGCTTGTTTATTATCTACTGTTGTTATTTATTGGCTTGAATGTATTTATTGGTGAATCTACAAAGGTCGCTTGCTCTGTATTAGCATATTCAATTGAGAGCACATAAGTCAATTATCCACACAACTTTAATAAGGCAATTCTTAATTGATTAAACTGTGCCAGTTCAATTCAAGGAATTAACTCTGAAGCCTGAGAGTGTGGGAAGTCACTGTGGACATATAATACCGTTTGATGTCATTTTTGTTGTACAGTCACCGCTGGTGAGCCAGTTGCTGCGATTACAAATTGTACTTTTAGGTTTCTTAAGAGCCTTTATAAACCCCAGCAGCCACTTGCCTATCTGCAGCCTTTTCATGTCTTTAAAACACTGCAGGTAACCTTATTGGTCAGCGCCATTTAAAAAAAAATTCTTTCCTGCTAAATTCTTTTATTTTATCTTAGGGCCAACAGCTTGCTCTCACAGTCAATTTCTAGAATAGGTGTCCTTTAACCATTTCAACAACTCATTACAGAGCTCTGAGATGCCTCTGCGCTTCCGATCTGTTTATAAAGGTGCTGACCTTTTAGGCTGATCCAGGAGCAGTGTTTGCTTAAGCACGATAGTGGTTTAGGTCAGGGTGGGATCAGAGGGGGCTGCACAGGGAACAGTGTTGGAGGTCACGCAGATGGCACCAACTGGCTGTCTGCCTGAGCTTAAAGACCTCGCTAAAGCTTCAGCTGTTAAAATGTGCCCACCAAACCGTGCCAACCCATAGTCCCATTGCCAAACAGAAGCTGTTATGGCAGGAGCAGAGGTGTGAAAGTATGTGTTGGTTAGAATGTGCTGTGAGAGAAATTGATATTTGTTTATGTATGTATATATGTGTGTGGGTGTTTATTTCTTGTTAATTTACATGTGTCTGTGTGTAAATTATATACATGTATCTGTGTGTGTGCGTGTATATGTGTGCTCTCAGTATGACACGCCTGCTGAGTTTGGCTATGGTCAGTGAAGTGGTTTGCCAAAGACACAGGCAGGAGTCAGTGTAGGAGGTGAATGGACAGCGTTGGAGCAAGGCAGCGATCGGTTCCTAGCCAAGCTTGCTCTGTTATCTGTTCAGGTCCCACATAGGATTCAGCACTGTGATTCTCCATCCCACTTCGCTGCTTTTTCTTTTGCCAAATGTTTTGTGTGACGTGTCCATGACATCTCATCTACATTGTAATTAATGCCGGCAGGTTTCTCTTGCAGGATAGTTTGTTTTTATTGTATAACAGACAGGCACCATAGTTCAGCCACTGTGAGAACAACACAGCTGTCATTGATGGTGTGACAGGTGATTGTGCTTTTATTATGTTGCATATGCGTAAGTTAAATGTTGATATGTTCAAATGTTCAAATCAGTCTGCAGTGAATTACGCAGAACTGGTTTGCAGTGGCCTGTCCGAGATAAAATGTGCTGCTCTGCCATTGGCCAGTCCCCTGTAAATGGAAGGTGTGATTCTTGAGTTTGCAGCTGACATGACCATCTTCCAGCACAATTAAATGATTATGATCTCACCCTTTCACCATTCTTTCTTTCCTCTCTGTCCTCTTGTTTTTCCCACCCTCTGCCTATCATTCTGTTGCTGCTTCTTATTTCATTTTCTCTCTTTCGTGTTCCACCTTTCACTTCCTCCCACAAACACACACACACACACACACACACAAACAAACAATATACACAATCTGCCCATTTCTTACCCTCTGTCCCTTCTCAGCATGCTTCACTGTTTTTATACCTTAACTCCTCTTCTGCCATTTGTCATAATGACAAAGTCACTCTCCTCCTTTTCATCAGCCTTTTATTTTTTCTCTATATCCTCTCAATTCCCATGACACAATACAGCTGTAAAAAGACAAAGAACTCTCTTTCCTTTCCTTCTCATTTGCTCTCTGTGGTAAAATGAATATGGCTTGATCATTATGCACAAACTAGCTCTTGCTAGCCCACACACCTCTTCCTTGGCTGTATGGTTTCAGGATTAACAAAGCCTGTCCCTTTTGATCAGCTTCTAAACTGACTATTCACCTTGACAGTAGTTTTCCATTTCCTCACAGTGATCTCTAATGATGAATGCACTTCCTTGCATTCTCTTCCCTTGACCTCTCACCTGTAATATATTCAATCTAATTCTCAAAGATTTAAAAATAGCAACTGACTAAGCGGTGCCTAAAGTGGAAGTACTGTACAGAACACCTGCAGTTCTGTGTTCTCTGTTCACGGCAGCAGGAAGCTTTCTTGCATACTCTCTCTGTTTCTGCTGCACAAGTCAGTCTGCCCTGTCACTCTCACCAGCAACGACAGTTAGTCTTAATAGCTATAGTTTTGACCATTAATGCACAGTAGTTTAAAATGGACAAGAACTAGCCATTTAGATGTGAAGGGGCATCTGACACATATTTTAAACCTATCACAGTCTTTAATAATGGATTAGCTTTATTTAGTTTTTGGGATTGCAATCAATTTGGAAAGAAGCAATTTTGATTTTTGGTTTTTGCTACTTTAGAATGCTTATTTAGTGCACTGTGCACTTTAGAACACTGTGGGAAGAACCACTTATGTTTACAACAGATATCATTTAGTTTTAGCATTTGGGAAAGGCAAGTCACTACCATATTGTGTTCATGCATGTTTTATGGACACATCTGTGCCATGTAAAGTTGTCTTATCACTTATTAAGTGATCGAGCAATGTTGAATGCCTTATTGTTGTTATTGCCTTATTGTTATTTTCTCTCCTTTCCTCTCTTTTTTCCTAGATGAGATTGAGATGCTGGAGCGTCTCTGGCTCTCAGGGATCTGTCATAATGATAAAATTGAAGTGATGAGCTCCAAACTAGATATAGACAACATGGCTGGTGTGTTTTACATGCTGCTAGTGGCCATGGGTCTCAGTCTGCTGGTCTTCGCTTGGGAGCACCTGGTGTACTGGAGGCTGCGGCACTGCATGAGCAAAATGGGCCAGTCCGGCAAACTGGACTTTTTACTCGCCTTCAGCAGAGTGAGTGAGAGAATGAGAAAAGGGTGTACAATTAGTTACAAGGTTAAACACATGGGTTGAGTTTGGGTTGAATGAGAAGACTTATTCAGAAGATTATTCATTACCTTTTTACAGCAGGTTCTGTGTATTACGTGTGGGTAATGCTAACGGTTTTATTGCTCTTGGTTTGTACCTCGGTAATTACTGCTGGTCATCAAGTCCTGTGAACAAGTCTATGGCAGTGTAATTAAGTACAGTGTGTGTTTCACATAAATAGTCTTTTTTGCAAATACTGTGAGTATGTTAAAATGTACTTTTAGTATGATTGTTTTGAGCATGTAAACTGTGCAGCATTACCCACCAAATATTTTGACATATAAATTCACATACCATTAATTATTTAGCATTACAATTTACATTCCTTGCGGCTAATTCAATTAGAAGGGCATAAAAAAAGTAATCAACCATACAGGTATTAAACATTTCATTCATTACCTCATCAGTGAACATAAATCCCTTCTGAAGCGATATGATATGTCTGTGAAAGAAACAATTACTTTTTGTAATTTCAGTATATTTACCAATCGATACAGAGCGAGAGAATAATAAAAGAATTTTCATTTTTGGGTGAACAATTCCTTTAAATTGATTTGTCTTGTGTTTATTTCATGAACAAATACCTTTTCATTCTCTTTATCTAATTCTCTTTCATTTTGTACAATTAGGGAATGTATAGCTGCTGCATCTTTGAGGATGAAACTGCACAAGGTGGGGCCAAAGTCATAGTTTCTGCCCATCATCATACTGCCATGGTTCCTGCTTCTTCCTCACATGTGGTCACTTCAGCTGTATCCAATCCAGTCATTGCCATGGTGCAGCAGCAACAACCACAGCAGCCTCAGCCTCTTCAGTCTTACAAAACACCTCTTCCTGGATCCCCTTCCACAATCGTTCATTCTGGAGCCACATTGGGTCCCTCAAACACTCAACTTATGGGTGCTCCACTACCATGCACTACTTTCTTACCCCGGCCAGATCGCAGGCTCGCAGTTGTGGACCGGTGGAGACTACCCAAAACTGCTGGTGCCCCTACCTCCATGGGTGTGAGAGGAGCCCTGTCAGAAACCGGGCCCTTACCTCAAAAGATGGCACCTACCTGGGCAAGTGGTGGAGGTACAGGTAGTGGACTAGATGGATATAAACGCTACTATGGACCTATTGACCCTGAGGGACTTGGGCCATGTGTGGAGCAACAGACAGGTTCTCAAACTCCAAAAGCAGTCCCCAGACCCCACCAACCACCCCCACCAGGTGGTCTGGCTTTCTATCAGGAAAAGGGCATAGACCATGGCATGGGGAAGAAGGTGGGAGTGGGTACTGGTGGAGTTGGTCAGGGTAGAGGGGTTAAATCTCTGGGGACTCCTAGGCTGCCCCCTAAAAGCCAGGCCCCAGCCCCACTGACACCTAACCCCCCACTGCAGCACCCCTCCCCCCCTCTCCCTTCCACCTTCTGGAGGAAACGGCGGCCAAAAAAGCCCAAAGAACCTGGTGGTCCATTGTACGAAAACATCCTGCCACTGGGTCGGAGAGGTGGAGGTAGGGAAGCAAGTCGAAGGCCAAGACCCTCACCTCTTCTCCCCATCCCTGTCACAGTCTCCCCAACCTACACTCCATCCCCCTCTCCCTCACTTCCTTACACCTCCACATCTTCATCCTCATCCACCTCCAGCTCCACAACCACATCATCAGCCACATCCTCAAGGTCCACATCTCCATCATCCACATCTACAGCATCATCTCACAGCACCCGAGACAAAGAAGATGAGGAGGACTTGGATGAGTTGACTGAGGAGTCCAGTCTTTTGCAGGGCCATAACAGAACCAGGAACCGAGAGCGATCTGTTCTCTCTCCCAGATCTCTCACTCATGGCCCTCCTCCTCCTATACCCCCACGCAAACCATGGGGCACGTTTGGGGACAGGGAGCAAAAAAAGGACAGAGAGAGAGGTGGCAGCCAGCTAGCACAGCTTCAGGAGTGGTGGGCAGGATGGGCAGAAAAAGAGAGGGATAGGGAAAGGAGTAGTACAGCCCATGCAGAAACTGAAAGAAAAAAAGAGAAGAAACGTAGGAAAGAGAGGGAAAAGGAAAAAAAGAAAAAGAAGAAGAAAAGCAAAAAACGGAAAAAGAGAGAGGAACGTGAAAGGGAGAGAGAAAGGGAGAGGAAACGTCGCAAGGTAAAAAAGAAGAAAAAGAAGGCAATGAAAATGAAAAAAAAGTTGTTGTCATCCGGCAAGCGATCAGAGCCAGAGGATGGTGATGTGGAGGCAGAGAGAGATGGAGAGGGAGATGGGGATAGAGAAGGAGAGTACTCCTTTTCCACTCAATTCCGTGGTGCATTTGTTGACAAAGGCAGTCTCTCAGCTTGGGAGGGAGAGAGAGAAAGAGACAGACAAGAGGGAGGTGAAGATGAGGGGGATGAAAGAGGGGAAGAGAGTGGGGGAGGTACAGCTAGAGAGAGGAGACCTAAAAGCTCTCATTCACGACATCGTCCATCCAGCAATCGTTATCCCAACCTCAACAAACTCCCCTCATCAGTCAAATTCTGGGTTAGTGGAGGAGAAGCAGGGGGCACAGAAGCTTCTGGACCTTCCCCACCCACCTCTTTACAAACTTTCCTCTCCTCATCTAAAAGGAGAAGGAGTAGTGGGGTAGAAAGACAGGCTGGAGGAAAAGTAGGAGAGCGAAGGCCACTACTCCTTCACTATGAAAGAGGACGAGTGAACACCAGAGAAGGCCTATCCTTCCATGAGTGGGACTCTGAGGAAGAGGAGGAGGAAGAAGAGAGAGAGCAGGAACAAGAGAGGGAGAGATTAGAGGAGAGAGTGCGACGGGCAGGGGGAAGAGGTGTGGTATCAGAGTCTGAGCGGGACAGAATAAGGGCAGAGGAAAGCTATTCTGATGAAGGTTCTTCAGGAGAATTTGGCAATTTTGAGAGATACTGGGAAGGAAATGGAATGGGTGGGACTAGTGGAATAGGGGGTGGGGGCTGGTTTTTTGGGACATACCCTGCTCGAGAAAAAGGTGGAAGTGTCAACAGTCGTGATGACTCCATTCTGTGTCGGGCTGAGGGGTGGGGTGTAGGAGGTGATTTTTGGGGTTCAGGTCCAGGCATTGGATGGGGGTCTGGAGGAGGAAGTGGGGGACTGGGGTCACAGTGGCCACCTCCTCCTACTTCTCTCCCGCCCCCACGACGTTACTGGTCAGTGGACAAATTGCAGTTGAAAGGTGAGAAGCATGGCCGCAGTGGGTCAAAGACCAAGGGCCACAGGTCTCGAGACAGAATGCAGGACACAGCATCATGTACATGTACACAGTATGGGCACAGTAGGCCACACATACACAGTAATCCCAGCAGTTCTCACTCCCACAGTAACGAGGATCTGCTTCCCCACTGCCACAGTTTCAGTGGAGGCCCTCGGCCCAAACCACCTCCTAAACCTGACAAATCCAAATCTGGAAGCCAGTCCAATCTAAGCTCCCAGCAAGCCCAGCTCTCAGAACACATATCCCAGCCATCACCCTCCCCACCCCAGTCACTTCTGCCCTCATTACAGGTACCTTCTGCTCCCAACTCTTTACCCATGCCAATTCCTCCACCTCCATCCTCTGCATCTATGTCCCCTCCACCTGTGCTCTCCCCTGGGGGAGCATCAGGATCCTCCCAGGCAGCCACCGCCAGTGCTAAACTTCAGTACCAGAGACTACGGTCTGTGCCCCAGCCACGGCGATTCTATTCCCCCCACCTGCCACTCAAAGCCAAGAGCCTGTGCTCACGCCGTGGTTCTGCACATTTCTCCAGCCTTGAGAGTGAGGTATGACACGGGGCTTCGCTGCTGCGCGTGTGTGTGAGCTCTACTGTGAAGCGCAGCTGGAGTCTGATGCACATACATGCGCCGCACCAAGACAAGGAAAACGTCCACAATGGTGACCAGAGCAGCAAAGAAAGAACAGTTAAAGCAGGGAATGGTTCAACTTGTTCTGCCACGGTCACAATGGATACTCCAACCGTGCTCCATCTTCGGTCTGAGCTGAGTATTATGATGTCCTCCATGCTCCTCTCCTCCAATGAGAATAGTGGATAGAATATTTCTGGAATTTTGTGTGAGTAATGATGTCATGTTTACACATACACTCCCTCAAACTAGAAAAAGACATTTTTTTGCATCGTCCACATACAACATGAGATTACAAGCATCAAATACTGCTGTTGCTCAAACTGGCTAATCAGTTTATTTACAGATGACTTGGAATTAATCTATAGTCAATCTGAACGCAGTTTTGGAGAGGCTCACACGATCAGCATTACCCTAGTGACTCCATGGCAACCTGATGCACATAGAAAGAAAAATCCCTTCTTTGTTTTTTCTTTCTTTTCTTGGCACATGGCAGCAGTGATATTCTGCCATAAGTACTGGTTTGATTACTCTTTTAAGGCCATGCTGGAAAATTGAAATTTGACCTCAAAGTAAACAAGACTTAACTGTGTTACTTTGACTGTATTTCTACAGCGAGCTTCAGCCAATCAGAACCGACATTCATCAGATCTTCAGTTGTCCTATCAGAACTTTAATGCCATGGTGTCACTTTGACATCAAATAGAGATGACATTATATTCTAAAGAGACACTTCAAAAGAAAAACAATAAGAACACAAAACAAAAATGTAGCAATTTTTCTGTATCCTTTTCCTTCAGGTTTTCTTTCTTTTATGATATTTATTGCTCTCACTGTGGTTGTCTTTTAACAAAAGGGTAAACTAGCTGTGTCTGATGTTAAATAGTGGGATTATAGATGTGATGACAATTTTTACAGAGTTATTTTTTGATAACAGAGTTATCAAATTATCACAACTAGATCCACAATACTGCCCAATGGGACAGTCCTACTTTGCATACAAGCAATACTTGTCTTTCATCAAACGATGATGGGTTGCAATATTAATGATTGGCACTAGATGGCTACATAATATTAAAAAACTGTATTTTAATGATTATGAATGGTGGACACTGTGTGGATCGTGCTTGCTTGCTTATTGTTTTTCTAAATCATTACGTAATAGATTTTGAACAGACAGCCGCCCCTGTTTAACCCTGTGAGTGTTTAAAATAAGACTGCCATTGTCACTGATTGCGCATTATCAAGTCAAGACTACTTCCAGTGCATAGTTGCATGTAATAAAGCACAAGTTGCTGGCTCTCGTCAGTGCAAACATTATCATATGCTAATAAGGAGTCAAGGACAAATACAATAAAAATTTTTTAGCTGGCAGCTTCAGACATCGTAAAACATTCTACTTAATTAGTTTTGGCAAGATAATCAATGTCATAAAGAAATTTAGTTTTCAAGAACCTATTTGACGTCAGGCACCGCTTATTTGCCCCGTGTTGTAGTTAAATGTAGCTTTGAAATGGTTTAGCAAATAGTAGACACGTGATAGATTTTGTAGCATTCTGAATGCAGTTACTCATCACAGGAACTGACGATTACACTTTTAAGGTGGGGGAACAGAGGGCTTGTACATGTCGTCACAGACAGTTTGACCACACTTTATTTGATACAACACTTGGAAATAAGTGATGTTTGTCTCTCTTTCATTTATTGTTCCTTTTAAAAGACCACCTGGGGAAGGTTCTGTATCGTTTGCAATGAAATTTAGGGCTTTTACACACTTCAAAAACCCACACGTCGTCGCATGAGTTGAGAACTAACAAGCTCAGGTATTGAATTGCGTGTTGTGTAAACCGAATCACACACAGCCGCTTAATCCCCTCGCTCAGCGCTTCTTGCAATGCTGAGAATACGGGTGTGTCAGCGGAAAGTCCACCCCACTCGACATTAGAAGCACGACAGGGGCCAGGAAGATGGATGTAGAACGATTGAATTAATATTGTGTGCCATGAGTACACTTGATCTGTCATTGACCCTTGAATCTGAATGCGCTAACACAGAATTCTGTGACTGCATGTACAGTACGGATTTAAAATTCACATGTAGCTTTTTCTTAAAAACAAAAAGAAATATTATCGCTATATACTATGTTTTTGAGAATGTATCGTATCATATACTGTGAATTGACTTTATTGATATTTTATTGCCCATTGTATTCAGTTTTCATTGCCATCAGATCATTTATCTATACATAATATATATGTACAAACAAATATATATATATATACATATATATATATATACACATGTATATACAAATGTTTTAGCTTTGTAGCAATTTTAGACATTTTTTATTTTTGATTCCTCCTATATGACTGTGAAAACATTAGTGCCTGTGAAGAAAAAACAAGAGACAAGTCTAATATCTGTTTATGTACATCCATCCATCCATCCATCTGTAAATCAATTTTTCGGCCAATCTTCTGTTTTAATTTAAAGTCAATCTTTTTCACCTTTACTCTAATACTACCTAAATACATTTCAGAATATGTTTTCTCCTTTGTCCATCTTGTATTGTTTCCTCATTTTTGTTTCTGTCTGTCTATCCGTCCATCCATCCCCAATAGCTAATCTTATCTTATTCAGTCATTATTCTTTTGAGAATCTTGTGTCCACAGCATCATTGATTAGGCAATTTAAACAATGTACCTCTGACATTTTCCTTTTTAGATATTTTTAAACTCTATGTTTATCCCTCTGTATGTTCTCTCAGTTAGCAAAAAACAAAACAAAAAAAAAACAGAGACCAGTAGCTACTGTGTTCCTGCTCCTATTAATTGATTATTGATGATAATGATCAGTTATGTAATTGATAAATGACTGCAAAATATGACTGAAGAGTTGTACCTGATGACCATGACACTGTAGTGAGAGTCTGGGCTGTACTGTACACAACTCATTGTTACTATGGTGACCAGATACACAATGAATAATGTTTGTAGTTATAAGGGGCCATTCACACAGAAAGCATTCCTATGTCCATCTAATCTTTTCTTAGAAATTTAGAAAAATGTCTTAAACTATTGCTGTTTTTTAATGTCATGCACCATATGTGGTGTGTGTAAAAACGATTAGCCCTTACACATTTTTTAATATAAAATTAGTTTTTGGCAACAAGAATGCGTTCTCTATGAATGCCCCCTGAAGTGTTTGCATACTGATTTACACTGGTTTGGAGGTATATAGGCAGTAGAAAGGTTACACCCTACCCTCCTCTGTTATTACTGTATCACATAATCTGATAGCATAATGTGCACATTGTGAAATAGACACAGTATGAGGTTGGATATTGTTGGTAAAATTGTCAGTGATGGTCAATATTTGGCTGGGAAATTAAAATTACATATATTGTTTTAAGCGCTGGTCAGCTGCTGCTTCAAATCCTGCATGGCTGTTTGTTGGTGTGTCTGTACATGAGAGAAAAACATTGGTACATTTTCTATACCGACACAACCACAAAACATTGTTGTATTATGTGCTATGTGTGTGTATATCATTTGTTTCTGGTATAGCTGTAGGTTCTCTGTAATTTATTTTACATTTGACCAATGACTGATGCAATAAATTTAGGCAAATGCTTGGGGCTATACTCGGTAAGTGAGAAAGAGAAAGTGACATGCATTATATGGAGGCTTGTACTGCATATACTGCCCTTGTGTTGGTGTTTAAGTGTTAAAGAGAGAGAAAAAAATGTACACATATACTTGCATATGCATAAGTTATTCTCTTTGCCTGTATGCTGAGTAATTGGGACCAAATACCTGTACTTTCATAGTATACACTTAATTCTTTGATACTTCCTTAAACACATTTTGTAACATTTCCTAGTGCTGTGATTGGTATGAATACTAACAACTTACACCTTACAAAATGAGTACAATTTAATTATAAGAAACAACTTTCTAGCTCTGTACCTCTGGCACTTGCATTTTAGCTGCCTAGCTTACATTTCTGTCATTTTTATTTTTAAAGTCTCATGCCTCCTCAGGTTCTGTGGCATTATGGGATAGCAAGGAGTCCTCTGGTTGCACACTAAAGAATCTCAGCAGATGGAGTATGTTATGCAGGTATTGTTCGTTTACTCAATCATGAATACTGAGTATTCAGACATCCCACTTACCTGATGTTGTGTTTTTGCATACTGCGTAGCACTATGCCTGGATCACTAAAGCTATCAGATTATTCTGTGCTGTTTTCTCACTTTTATACTGCATAATTCACTCAGAGCAGACACACATATACACTCCGCAGGGCTGGGCATCTTTGCTACTGGATACCACCAATTCTGCAGGTGTTCTGGAACTTTCTCTCTATTATTGCTCTCTCTCTAGCTCTCTTTCTTTCCCTCAGGATCTTAGACTCAAAGTGGCTTCAGGTAGCTGTAGGCACCATGATGTGAGATTTTACTTGACAGACAGCTTGATGGATAAAAAGGGGAAGCTTTCCTCATTTGATCGCAGCCAAGCAGAGATCGGGGTGTGTGTGCATTTGTGTTTGTATGAAAGCAGGTCAGCTTCTGTGATAGACTACTGCATGCCTTACTTAGCCTACCCTTATTCCACAAGCTTCAGCTGAACACCAACAATGTTTGGGGTATATGGGTGGAAACTTACTTTAGTGTTGCTGCTAGATAACATGCACTTCAGCTTGTCTCCAGGGATTTTTATCTTCATTGTTGTGAAACACTCATCTAAACAGGATCCTCCATGTCAAATCCCAGTCATAATCATACTATCCTATCTCATCATTCAAAATGTAAAAGACAGAAATGCTATTTAACTTTTTTAAAGTCAATTTATTTAACTATTGTTTAGACTTAAATTAAAATTTGAAAAATTAAAATTGTGTTGGCTCAATTATAACCAAGGGCAACGAAAGTATGTGTTTGACAGGCATGCATACTTAGGAATGTTTATGGTTTTTCTAATGTACAGTCCAGACTGGATTCATCAACCAGTCAGAGTTTGCTTGGTTATGACATCATGTCCTGGAAAAGGGTTTGAAGGGGTGAGTGCAAAGAACTGCTTCATAAAGAAGCTCTCTTTAAAATACTTATTGCCTGCTGACCTTTGCTTAATAATGCATTTGTGTCTACATGGACATGCTTTTTTAGGTGTGTGTATGTATGTGGGTGAGAATATGGGTGTCTTGCCTTCTGCACATACCTGCAGGGGTGAACTTTCCCCAGTTTCTTGGAAGACTTTTCTCTTCACCTCCCCTTCTCTCCCGAGCAATGTGATCAGAGCTTTGATCTTTGTTGACCGTATCTGACCTTATATAAGATACCATCTCTGTACAAGCATGCGCATTCATGGCCTGTTTTTATGGCTGAAGCTACAGTGTCCCTCTTCTAAGTTAATCAGACATCCGCATCCAATTATGCAAAATAACAATATCAATGATTCACTGTAAACAATAAGTTACTCATACATTTTAATGTTTATACTTCTTAGTGTCTTTCGGTCTGTAATTTGTCTTATTATGGTAAATTGATTGATTAAGTGTCATGCCAACTGGGCCAGAACACAAGATGTACAATACATCTTTTTGTATCGATGCCGCTTTCCGGTAGCTTAGTGGTTAGAGCATGGCGTTTACAACACCAAGTTCATGGGTTCGATCCCAGGGATTGCACATACTCAGAAACAATGTATAGTATAATGCAATGTAAGTCGCTTTGGATAAAAGCATCTGCCAAATGCGTAAATGTAAAATACAACCACATCATAAACAAAAAATGACATCTGACCTTTAATTTTGTAATAAAGACCGTATTCTCCCATCCGTACTTACCCTGGAAGTGTGTGTGTCTGCTGTGGTGGGAAAGAGGCTGGTAGATAACTTGTGTTTTATGCGTATCCTGTGTGTTTGTGAGATAGCCAGCGTGTTGTATATCTAGTGTTATCGGTGTGGTGGTGAAGCACTTTTAGCCTCATCACAGGAGTGTTCTCAGTGGCTGTAGATGATCCATCTCTGCGGTGTGCTGATGTCTGTGCATCAATCAACACCAAGCCGCATTTATGTCACTCAGAAGCCACATGAGTATGAAGTGTTCTGCCGCAGCCCAGTGGAAAGCTAGTCTTTACTTATCCTCTCCAGGGCTCACAAAATGTAAAAATACCTGGTAGCCCTTCAGGCAGGCACTCCTCAGATTTTGGTAGACTGAAATGAATGTAAGTAGACCAAATAAAAAAATACATTGTTTAATGTAGAATAACATCAATCAAAAACGTTTTCATAACACAAATAACAACAATCGTACAAAATAACCAAATTACAATTTTTAATACAAATATTTGGTTCCAACTGAACTGAAATTTCTATGAACTTGTAAAAACAATATAGAACATAATTTTTGAATCTGAAATATCAAGTAAAGTCGCAGATAAGAAAATGACACTCGACGTTGAGGGCATAGCATCTCTATCAGCTTTCTCCATCTGTGCATCGGTCTTCACTTCAGAACTGAAATACCTGCGTAAATCCATGCGGCTCTTATTTTCACACACGCACACACAACTATCAGCGGATTTCTCTCCACTGCACATGCGGTCTTTATAACATGTTTAATCTTGCTGCGGGAGATTTTACATGTCACGTGAGGACAGTAATGACTGCCAGGACAAGTGTCACTGATACACAGTTCGCACGATCGCAAATTAAAAGTTGAAAGCGAGCACGCATTCAAACGCGATTTCAATACCCTTCATATTGATAGTGGCTCCCCAATTCCCCAAAATACATACAACCCGACCAAATTTGTTAGAGAATGCAAAAGCATTGCAATATATTTTTCCTCATTATGACACAATAGCCTTGGGACGTCGGGCTAGCGATTTTGCTAGCCCTGCTCTCACTATAGCATCAATGCTCAGATTACCACTGTGTGTTTGTATGGAGGAGACAGGGAGAAATAAAGGAAGTGTAAGCAGTTGGATTTACAGCTCATTCACACGCATTGGGTTTTCATGTTTTATGGAGCCTTTCCATAAATGTAATGGTTTTTATACTGTACAAACTGTACATTCTATCCCCCTACACTAACCCTGCCCCTAAACCTAAGTACCCTTGAGAGTTTTGCTATTTTAGATTTTCAAAAATGATCATTCTCTACTGTTTATAAGCTTGTTTCCTCATGGGTACCAAAAAAATTTATCTACAAGGTCAAATGCTGGTATTAGCATTATATTGTAGCATTAGCATGGTATTAGCATGGTATTACTACACTTGTGTGGACATTGGTCCCCATAATGTAGTGAATACCAGGACCACACACACACACACACCCTGCACACATAGAAGCTGCAGTGTTCTCTCTTTCATCATTAGCCCAGCGTGCCGCAGGCTGCACAGCACAGAGACTTGATCTCTCAATAAAAAAAGAACAAGGGTAAGAAAAAACGGAGAGCACCTCAACGTCTTTTCATCTTCTCATCCACATAGCAAATCATGTTAGAAGTTTGCTTCTTCATTTTATACTTTCCTCCCTGCCCATTAGCGCACTGGGGATGAGCGAGACATTTCATAGAATTCATGGGGGCATGCTGAAACTTCACATGCCACAGAGCTCGTCGCTCATCAATATTGACATTAGCATTAATATCAATTTGCCTCACAGGACTTTGCTGCTTCTTTTATTGATAAAACCATTGTAAGTGATTGCTGCACATGGTGCCGCACATCGCCTCGATTAGTTAATGTTTTTCCCATAGTTTTGTTGATTCAAATGCCTTGCGATTCTCTGCATCGCTGCTTGCTCTCAGGTCTCTCAGTTCTCAAATTGTTAAAATGTTTTTAAAATTCTGTACACACAAAATGTAAATAAGAGACCTTTGTTTGATTCAAATTCTGATTATTATGAGATGGAACATTTGAATACAGTTTTGTGGGAAGGCACAACAACACTGCTGGTGTCGTCTGGTTTCCAGAAGCAACATTTCTGAAATGTAATTTGTGTCTAATTTGATTTGGAACTTGGAGAAGCAAGATCAGACAGAAGCAAATTTGGATGTTTTCATTTTACCGTAATAGGTTCAGGTAATTGGTCAGATGCTGGTCTTGAAAACAGAGAGAAAGAGAGAGAGAGAGACAGTGAGAGAGAGAGAGAGAGAGAGACAGTGAGAGAGAGAGCGATAGAAACAGAGAGAGGGGAGGGGTGTAAAGGTTGGGGGATTGTATAGATGCAGAATTGTCCTCTTCGTTAGGGCAACGTCAAGACTAATAAGCTAATGGCGTATGGTCAGGATAAACTCTCTTTTTACAGTAGTGGAAGAGGTACATTGATGTTCAGATTCTCTCTCTATCTACCTTTACAGATTCTTTGTATCTTCGTCTCCAAGTAAATAAATATATCATAAGCTGTTGTTCTCTGAAAACCACAAATGTGGTGTGGCTGAACATTATTTAAACAGAACATAATTGAAACAATAAAACAGCATAATTTGTTATGCATTTTATGGTGTCTGACCACATAGCTGCTGGTTCAGTGCTGTTTTCCTTCAAACAAATTAATCCCTGTTACTCTAAAGACAAATTTATTCACATCAGCGTTTCTGTGATAGATGCGAAGTTCTAAATGTTACGACACGTCAGAGGAGCTTGTGGTTTTAGTATTGTTGAAGTGGATAGATACTTACTCTCTTGACCTTCATTTATCTGAATTCTGGAGAGGTACTGTATGCGGGAACTTGTTTTACCTGAGTAGCTAATTGAGTAATTAAGCTAATTATAGTGATTAGTTGGCCAGACTGTGCAATCAACTGGGATGGCCAAATATCATCGGTGTCTGAATGTAAGTTGCCGGTTAATCCACAAAGCAGTTAGGATCAGCAAGCTGGACATAAAAAAGCTGTGGGTGTTGCTATGTGTATGTTTGAATCCTGGGTGGGTGTCTAAACGCCCGTTTGTTTGTCTGTCTGGGTTTAGTAAAAGTAAACAGATGGCTGCATTTGAAGCTTCATTTATTAGTCATAGTTCATATGTAGGCACTTCATCAAGTATTATTCTGTATTATTAGTATTCTGTGTTTTATTATAATAATATTTTTTTAATATATATACAACTGCTTTTAAGCAATGTAACATTGTAAAAAGCGCTATATAAATAAAATTGAATCAATTGAATTATCTCAATAAAAGGGCACATGTCATGGAAACATGGTTTTGAAATAAAAATGGGCTTTTTTGTAATAAGAGTTATTAAAAAAGAGTAATTAAAGGCCCTCATTATAAACATCAGGTACATTGTGTGTACATTGGTACACAATTTACCATAAGTCATAAGTCAACAGAAGGCTTTGCAGGGTTTACACATGCAATAGTCAAGTTTAAAGAATCAGAGCAAAGGGTGAAAACAACATGTCATGCTAAATTAATCCACATCAACCTTACTGGAATTTGGTAGAAATAAATGAAATATAAAATATGGCTTCTTTAATCTGTTTTATAGATCTACAAATCAATAGAGCTTCAAATCAAATTAAGAACAAAAATTTGCTTCTTAGATTTTATTCCAGATAAGAATGACTGGAAATCTGAAAAAAACTTGGAGGAAATCCTGTGAAAACGCAAGTTATTAATACCATCCTGCCATCCCTCAGACTCATTTAGACAGTCCCATCATTGCCATATCTGTCATCAATCACACAGTCACACAGGAGGAGTTAGTGACTCCCTGATCATTTAATGAACGGGGTGCTCTTTGTGAAACAGGGCTGCCGTGCTTTAGGTTTAACACTGCCTTTGTGCCTGAAGCAGAAGTGCCTCTGTCATCAATGCTCTCTGGATTTAAACTTTTTCAGAAATTAGTTGTGAAATGATAAAATGGAAGTCTTATGCAGTTCAAAAAAGGTTCAGTCAGCAGAACCGGAAATATTGGCGTATAAAATGTAAATGTGTGAGGGTTTTATCCAGATTGCTGAATTACAGATAGACTTTAATTGTCGACTCCTGAATGGTAATACCTCTAAAATGTCTGAATTTAGTGTGTGCGTGTGTGCGTGTGTTGAGGCATTTGTACTGCGACAGCGACTCTGTCACAGATCCTGTATACATATAACAGTCATTATGGCCCCAAAGAGGTAATGGATTTTTTTATGTATTTTCTAAAGGTGTTTGAGTTGTGGATGTCATAAACTTCCTTTCTCACTAACAAACCTCCAGATAGTCAGTGGCTATTGCTTTTGTTCTATTTTATCACAGTACCTCTCTTTTTAGCAACTAATCAGCCACAAAGCAGTCTCTTTCTCTTGTTCTCTGGGACAGAGGTGTGTTCCCAGAGTGCTGCGGGTGTGGTAGACTGTTTTATGCCGGTAATGTATTTTCACTCAGCATTCCCATAGTTCATTTTTACGAGCGGGAGTTGGGCGTTGTAAAGCAAGAGGAGCACTGGTAAATATTCCTCCCTGTGTTCACAGCATGACCACTACACCAACATTTTAAATGAAATTTCAAAAAGAGACATTTTTGCACTTATTTATTAGTCTTAGACTAGTCTATACTATTATTATCCTGTTTATTTCATCTCCAGAAAAACATAGAGACCAGGGGATGGCCTCTTTTGACAAGTAATAATTCATTTGGTAATGCTCTAGCAACTGCCTAGCAACAACCTACATAGAAGACACTATCAACACCCTAGCAATAACCTAACAAACACCAACAGGCTAGAAACACCCTAGCAACCACCCAGAACAACTTATCCACTATTAGTAGTGCCTCAACCACATGAAAAAGAGGATGGGCTCTTTTGATGTATTAGCAAACTGAGTCTCTGTGTGATGCTCAAGATGCCCCTGGGGAATTTAAATCATAAATTGGTAGCACAGTATAGTAGCCACAGTTTTCATAGCCAGCTAATAGTAATCTATAGTTTTACCCACTGTCAGCCCCTCTAAAGAATGAGGTGAAAAATCATTAAAAAAATCTTTCTGATTACATATCATTTTTTACATGTTTGTTCTAGCAAAGCCATGATGAAACATTCCCTCTGTAAAAAATGACAGGCTAAACATGATGCATGTCTACGATTTGTCTCGCAGCCTCATTTATAACATGATGCTGAATCCTGTTGTGGTGACAGGCTACACCCACAAACATGCTGTTTACGTGTTTGAGAAATAATTTTGCCCTTTTATCCATCACCAAAGTCATTTGTTTTCTGTGGGTGTCTCATTACACCACACCTCTCTGCTGCATTGTACTTTCTGCTATTATGTGTGTGAATCTGACCAGCCTGTGTGACAGTACACATGACTACAGATAAATGTGCATACCCTTGACTTTTTACTCCACTGAACACTGAAGCCCATATATGTTCCACATTATGATGCCGTTAAAACATGACCAAGCACATGAAGCTGGCACTGATTTAATGCCACAGGCATTACACACTGAAGCTCTCAAATCATTGCAGCAGCATGTGCCTCTGTCTAAAATTAAGATATAAAACATGCTGACCTACACACTCTCACTTTCAATGACAGCGACACACACACATACATATACACCCTTAAGGCTCCATAGACACACCTGTCCAATGACACCGTTTTGCTCTCTAACAATCTTGCTAATTATAATTGTTAATTAATTTTCTCGCAGTGTCCTCATCAGGAGACTAATAACCTACATTTTACATAATTAGACCTTCAACCTTTTACTCCCTCTCTTGTTCCCTCTCTCTTCCTTTCCTCCTCTCCCTCCCTTTCACCTCCTGGACTGTCTCTTTCGGGCTATCTGGATGTTAGTGGGTTAGTGTTATGTCCTGTACACTGTTCTTTTAACCTGTGCTGCTCAATATCAGTGGCTGGACCCCTCACTGTTGTTTCTTTCTCTGGTCGTCTTCCCTTTTTAATGTCAGTGTATGACGGCCATCTTGTGGACCTTGTCTCTCTCCCACAAGCTGTGACCTGGTTTCAAATGCAGTTGTGAGTGCTGCAGATAGCCACCTGTGTGAATAGGTTAGCCAGCATTAGGTACTGCATAAAACTGTCATTGTTTCCAAGAGTTTTTGTTAAGTGCACCCCTAAACCCCATCCATAAGACAAGCACCCCTTCATTGACAGTTATTTTTCCCTCATTAAAACGTTTTACACATACAGTTTGTTTTGTTAAACTTAGGTTTAAAATCATGTCTGCTGACATAATGATATTAGATATTATCTAGTGATGTTAGTAGCCTAATTAAAGCAGTTTTATTTTACATAAAGCATCTTTTATTTTATATTGAGCTATTGTGTTATTTTACATTTTACATGACCGGACAAGTAGGACCCCTAGTTATGTGCCATTTTTGTTGGAGTAAATCAATCATGGCCAACTGTAAAATTGACTTTTGCTTTAATTTCAGTAAAAATAAACCTTTGCTTTGCATTAAGCTGGGTGATTGTGGGTGATAAACAGACTCATAAACTCTGATAATATGCTGTTTCCTTTTACTTCAATGTATAAAACTTACACATGGTTTTTCTTATTTTTCAAAAAAAGATTGATTGGTCATCACTGCTGTTTCTAACTCCTTTCAGGAAAAGTGAACTTCCTGTTTCTCCTCAGTTTCTCTTGTGCAGGCCTCCAACTGCCAACACCTGAATGTAATGGCTGCCAAGTCACCCATCTGCTCAACTACTTTTATAAAGCAAGAATGTCACAGTTACAGACTGAGGCTGATTACTGATTACTGATCAGATTGTTTTGCTCTCCACCACATGCTCGTCTAAACAGAGGAGCTGCTGACTGACCAAGGACAAGCGAGTTGATGGCCAACATCATCTCTTTCTGTCCTCTTTCCCTCCCATCATCTGTCTCTCTTCAATCTCTAGAGAGGGGTAACCCAGATTTCAAAAATGAATTGCTGCCCATTTCTCTTCAGCTTCTCTCTCCTCTCTCTCTCTCTCTCTCTCTCTCTCTCTCTCTGTCTGTCTCACTTCACCCCATCCCCTCTTTCTGTTGGTGAAAACAGAATCAATCTTGGAAAGTGAAAATCGCCTTTCTCCTCACCCCCTCTATTGGATGAAGGAATATACAGTCGTTCACAACGTCCTGCATCTTCTGTATTTTCTGGAAAGTTCCTGTATCATCCTTTCCTTCATTCTTTCTTTTTTGGGTCTTTGATTATTTTTTGCAGATGTATTTTCTTCTCATGTAGATCGTCTGTGAGGTTACCAATTTACCAACTTTTTCACAAGTTAAGGATTGATTTGTATGAAATAACAAGTGAGAGAAAGCGACAGGTGAGGAAGAGGAGTGCGCCACCATCAACAGATCGCAGCCATACTGTTATATACACAGGTACTTCTTATTTGTGTTTGTTTGTTTATTTCTTTCTTTCATGTTTGTAATTTCTTGTAATTTTTACAATTATTGGTGAATGTTCTAAATTAAATGTTTTCTTTATTCCATCTTCAGCTCAGTCGATCTCTTTAAATAATGAGATCATTTCTTCAGTAGCATCTCCTGTTGTTTGATTTGCTTGCATGTGTCATTTATTTTATCTTAATATGTTCTCTTATATTGTGAGTCTAATCAGTCCTAAAGCAGAGCACTGACCCAAATTAGCCAAACAACAGCATTCTGTTCTTATCGCATAAATTAAGTGTTTATATCTTGTTCATTTTTATAGCATGTTTACTGAAATATAAAAAGGCAGACAAACAGACAGACAACGTGTGTGCAAGTGTGCGTGTGTGTTTTTGAAGTAGGGCAAAACGTACCCTAATCACTATGCATTTTCAAGTCCCTATGGAAGTTTCTCTTAAAATGTATATTAACCTGTATTTCCCTCTCTGTTTCTTACCCTTCTTCTGGGAATATTTCCCATTTTTCCTCAACATCAACTAAACTGCCATCCCTCCTCATTGAATTCCTTCCACTGTGCTCCACATTTCTGCCTTCTATGCTTAATCTGTGTTTAATCAGCATTTCTACCAATTCTTCACTCCCTTTATACGTCTCTGTTTTTATCTCCCTGTGTTTCTCTTCACCTGGTAGCATGTCTACACCAGTCTCTCCATCTCCATGCCTCTCTCCCCTGGCCCTGTCCTCCCCATCTCCCACCTCCTCCCCTCTGCCCTCTCCTCTTTCTCCTCCCCCCAGACTCCCAGTCTTCCAGAGGAAAGGAGCACTTAAACACAAGAGGGTCGTTGAAGTGAAGGACCACCAGTTCACTGCCCGGTTCTTCAAGCAGCCCACCTTTTGTAGCCATTGCACAGACTTTATCTGGTACTAAACTTCTTTACCCCTCTGCTGACCACATCAGTGATTTAACACTGAACTCATTATTTTGTTGTAGCCAGATACGTCAACCTAAGCACCGCGGTGCGTTTATGTATTGATTGGTTTTTAAATTAGATTATTAATACTGTGATTCACAATGCAATCAATGCTGTGCTGACCTTATCTTGTCCTTTATACTTAATACTACACCAGTATGATCTGCAGTCTTTACTATTGTAGCTGTAGCATTTAATTCAAATGCACTCTTAAAAATATAAAAAAGAAACCCTTCAGTCAGGTTTCTAAAAGGACCGTTTCTTTCTTACCTTTTCATAGTCTAAATAACCTTTTCCCCCACAAAGAACTTTTTGTAAAACATTTGAAATATACAAATATTATTTTATTTTGTACTACTTACAGTACTGCAGTCGCCTGCGTACCTCCAAATTTGAATACTGTTTCAAGGAGACATCACATGTAACATTTAACACATTACATTGCACAAAGCACAAGTGTTGATGTTTTATGGTAGAATTAGGTAAGCATTAACAATGAGCACACATGTTCTACAGCACACACAGTGTGGGCAGAAGAACGTTGTTCCACATGTTACACAATTGTGCTTGTTCTCACAGTTTCCAGCATGCCTTGTAACACTCGTGCCTTTAGGGGCTTCTTAAATTATGCAGCCCCCTCTGTTTGAGCTGCCATTTAACCACATGCTTCACAGAACCCGCATGGAACAGCGGCCATGCAGCCATATGGCCCATGGATCACTCACTCCTATAGCTCCCTTTCATTAGCACAAGTCAGAAAGCTACTAATAGATGCATCTATTTCTCATTCCAATCCCTGTCCTTTCATTCTGTTAAGTTTTATTAGTATGTCTTTTAAAGTACAGCATTACCAAATTCTAAAATAGCCTCACAGTTTGTGTGTAAAATAGCCCTACAATATTTACTTCATAATAATAATACTCATGATATTATTATGTAATATCATATACAGTCAGTAATAGTAATAAACATAGAGTGAATTTAGCTACAGTCACAGTCATCTCAGTGCTGTAGGGGTGCCAGAGTTCCCCTTCATCAAACACTGTTGATGGACTAATTTAAAATATTATATTTGAGATAAAATTCTTCTTTATTATCTTGTGAAGATCAGCTTAAAGTTTCCAGGCTTTCATTTTCTTTACCAGTGGATAAAGCTGAGCTTTCAGCCATCTGTCAAAGGTTTTATGCTCAGCATATATGAAAATTAATACTGTTCTAAATGCAATTAACAGCTTATTTAGGTTAATTACTACAGCCTCTCACTGGCTTTCTGCCTATGTTTCTGAGTATACCATATGTTAATCATACACTCCTCTGAAGGACACTTCTAAAGAGCCGTACATACTTTCAAATGCATTTCAGAGCGGATTATATCTAAAGTATTGGGTGTCAAAGCATCTTGTTGTAGCACTTGTGGGGTTGATGCAAAGTGTTTTGCATAGCAAAGAGCTCAGAAGCACAGAAAGCTGTTATTATGGGACTGAAGAACATTTAAATGGCCAGTCTTATAATGATTTTGTGATATTACCTCATCTGTCACAGACACTACAGCTTATGTCTACTCTTGCCCTCTGTGATTAGGCACATACACTGTATAGCTCTTCCCCTCTCCTTTTCACAAATCTCTGGCATATATATATATATATATATATATATATATATATATACATTTGTAATAGCAATATAATTAGATAACATGATGAGAGCTATTGCTTCTGTTTTACAGGGGAATTGGAAAGCAAGGGTTCCAGTGTCAAGGTAATGAGTTTGATTTGAGTGTCAGTTCTCGATGAGATTTTGGATAGAAGCACTCATTAAAATTGTAATTTGAAGACATTACAGCATACATAAAAAGAGTGACTTTCATGCAATGCTTTGTAGCAAGCCAAATACAGGCCAAATATCATCATGATTTCTCTTGAACCCTTTACTTAATAGGCTTTGTAAAAGAAGTACAGTAACATAAATTAATAATCTATTTTTGCCTGACATAAACAAGACTTATAATTTAAGTAATTGTATTTATTAAGAGTGTATTTAATATAAGGGTGACTTTAAACAATGGCTTACTTTTTGACAGGTATTGAACGTTCTCATATCAATGATCTGTAATGCGTTTGTAGAAATTTTAGGTTGTCTCAAATCATTTTATTATAAACCCCTAACCTAAAAGAACATTGTTATAAAATGTTGATACCCTTGATATGTGTCTTTGTCAGTCTGCAGTTTTGTAGTGCACAAACGCTGTCATGAGTTTGTCACGTTTACTTGTCCTGGAGCAGTGACAGCACCTAAAGCAGAGGTATGTACAGTTTGTGCGGCTGTCTTTGTGCATGTGTGGCAGTCATTTTACCCTTTTAGCAGGGAATTACATCCATTATGTTACCATTAATATTTTTTATTCCATTTATTTTTCATTTCCTCACATATTGATCATCATATCTAGTCTTTCTTCTCTTCTCACATTTTATTCTCTATGATTTTCATATTTCATCTCTCAATCTCCTGTATCTTTCATTATCCATTATCCTGTTCCTCATTTTCTCATTTTTGCATGGCAAGCCATTTATTTTTTGGCTAAGTAAGCCACACAGAAGTAGCTCTTGCGACCCTATATGATCATTTCCTGACTTTTATTGCTTTCTGTTGCATTTCTTCCTTCTTTAAAAGAGAAAAAGCCTTTTAAAGGAAAAAGAATATCAATTTTCTCTCTCCATATATTCATACTCTGATAGAACATGCAGGAAAGTGGCGTGATGGTGTTACACTGCTACTGACAGTCCCATAGCACAGAGTGAGTGTGAGAAGTGTGAAGGGGAAAATAGGCTCTGTTGTAACACACCATCTATATTTCACCTTTCTCTCTCCCTCCTCAGTAGCTCATACAAAACTTTATTGTGCAAGATTTTGTTTCATAAGCAGCTAAATAAACAGGATGTAAAATGAGGTGAAGGAAGAAATATTGTGTACAGCTGTGCATGTGTTACTCTGTATAGTGATGCTTGTGTGAGAGGCAGATGAGACCGTGAGACAGAGGGAGAAATGAGATAAGGAAGATTGTCAGAGGATGAAGAAAGGAATAGCCAGCATGCACAGAGAGAGAGAGAGAGAGAGAGAATAAGGGTTTAGGAATTTAGCAGGATTCAGTTTTCACAGCTGAGCTGAACTCATATATTCATCCACCATTCATCCTCAAAATAGCCTGAGCTAATTGGCTCCCAGTGAAAAAGTCACTTCAAAATTAAGTCTTTTCTCTGGACCCTGAAAGAGAGACAGGGAGTGAGAGAGCTAGAGACAAAGCAGAATATGCATGTTTATTATTTGTGTGTATGCCTGGTGTGTCTGCATAAAAGCAGATTGTTCTATTTATAGAGCAAAAGAGTGGTTTTCTCATCAGACGCATAATTTAAATCTTATTCTTTTGTTCCTGTGCCCGACCTTTTCTAAGAATTGGACAAACGTAGCTCACAGTGTTAAATATGAAATCTCAGAGAAGTGCTATTGCTAGCAGACTAAGTGATTTAATAATTAAACAGGTACAATATTTCTCTCTCTCTCTAGGATCTCAAGAGCAAACACAAGTTTAAAATACATACATACTCCAGTCCAACCTTCTGTGATCACTGTGGGTCTCTTCTCTACGGCCTCATACATCAGGGCATGAAATGTGCCAGTGAGTCCATTTACTTCTTCTGTAATTCTGCCAATCACAATGCAAGGATATTTAAATGGATGCTTACCTCACTGCTGTCCTTCACCATTTAAACTCCACCTATTTAATTGTGATAATATTAATTAAAGAAAAGTAAAATGTACTCGCCCTTATGTTGTTCCAGACCTGACGTGACATTTTGTCTTCCAATCTTTTATAAAAAAGACTTTACAAGCTGCTTCTTTTTTCTGTAAAATGGACATAAATAAGGACCTCACCTGTTCACTTCCATTGTATAGAAAAGTTTCCTCTTTTAAGCTACACATAAAGAAAGTCATACAGCTTTGGAACAACATTACAGTAAGTAAATAAAAACAGCATTTCATTTTTGTGTTAACTACCCAAGTTCCATATAGTTTAAATATAATTTGTTACAGTATCAGTACCTGTACATTAATTATTCCTAGATTTAAATATTGTAATCTTAATTTACATAAAAATAATCATCAGAATGACTGTTACAAATTAACACACAGTTAGTGCAATTATATGTAATGGTATCAGTGCAAAGTAATGCTGTTTTATTTCAGGCTTTTAATAGATATGCTGAATGGGGATTGAATTAATTCCCTTTAACTATGCTTTAATCCATGTCATAACAACCATAGCATCTAATATAATTAGCATGACACGCCGCAGTCCCAGAAAATAATAAAGCCAACTGTGATGCCTGGCAGCACATGTTGCTTCAGCATGTTGGCCCATAAGGAACAATGTACTGCTATGGCTGTTACCGATAATGACTTGCTTTTGGACGGGCACCAGACTAAAACTTTACATTGTCTTTTGTTTATCAACCACACACTTTCACATCTCTTTCTCTCATTTTTGTGTGTGAGAGGTTGTGACATGAATGTGCACAAGCGCTGTGAGAGCAGCGTCCCTAGCCTCTGCGGACAAGACCACACTGAGAAACGAGGGCGCATTCGCCTGACTGTGCGTGGAGAGAAAGAGGATATATACATTACAGGTAAGCACAACAGCAGATCCGAAAACTGTTGAATGCTGTTAGACTCGCTGTTAGACTTTACAAATAATGTTCAATAAAGGGCTTCTATTCATACCCTGAGGAAGAACCGGCTCTTTAGTTCACTAAGAAAGAAAGAGAATTCGCTGTTTAATAAAGCGTGAGTGGCGCAGAACGGTTAAGCTTCCCTCCAGCAGAGGGAAATATGTGCATACAGCATCATCAGTTCACAAGGATAAGGCTAATTATAAACACACAAGCTGCTGTATTACAGTGCATTAGCCGCACTGTGTCAACTTAACTGAGCATGTGGCCCTCGGATCAGCGCCACTGTAGAGAGACTAATGAGCAGTGAGCGGACTGCTAATGCTGTACGGTGAACGTTTAAAATGCAGTGCTGTTGTTTTAATGAGAACCAGCTGCAGGTCTTACCGACAAGTTAATTTAAAGACCCCATTAAATCAGAATTAGAGTTTTGTGGTTTTCAGTATATGTGTGTGTTAGCTCTAAGGCCATCTATCTGCTAGTGGCCTCCAAAATATTGACAGAAATATGCATTTTATTAGTTTATTAGTTAACATATAAACTTTAAATATTAGTAACTTTTTAAGATTTGTTAAACTATATCAGTATAGTAACCTGTAATTCCTTCCTTAACATGAAAAGACAGTATAAACATTTAGTTCTAAATATCTATGTTTCAGTACATGAAGCATGTAATCTGATCCCAATGGATCCTAATGGCTTGTCGGACCCTTACGTGAAGCTCAAACTCATCCCTGACCCAAAGAGTCAGAGCAAACAGAAAACCAAAACTATCCGTTCTACACTCAACCCCATCTGGAATGAGAGCTTCACTTTGTAAGTCTGTATGTGCATGTGTGTTTGTTTATGTGTGTGTGTGGTTAAATCATGTGAATTACAGATGTAACCGTGAAAATATAACTAGATTTTAGCCTTCCTTGAAAAGTTGTGTGTTGCTAGGCACTTGCCAAGGTGTTCTGAGTGGTTTCAGCACCATGCTGTGTGGTTGCTAGGCAGTTTTTGTGTTTTATGTTCTATTGTCTTGTGTGTCTGTAGTTCAGTGCGCGGGAGGCAGTGGGACAGGCGTTTGTCTGTGGAGGTCTGGGACTGGGATAGAACCTCACGGAATGACTTCATGGGCGCTTTGTCATTCGGCGTTAGTGAAATATTTAGACGCTCCGTCAGCGGCTGGTTCAAACTTCTCAACCAGGATGAGGGAGAGTATTATAACATCCCTGTACCTGACCCAGATCTGCAGGTACACACTGTCACATCATCAGTGCATTTACCCTTATTACTCCTTGTATTAATTCCTTTCAGTGTGGTTCTGTTTTATATTACTGATTTAATTACTGATTTTAATCTAAATTTGTTGTTTTTTTTAAAACAAGTGTAGTTATTTTTTTAATATTATTTTATGTATTTATTTATTTATTTATTTATTTACCTAAGCCTCACATTTGCTATGACCACCATATCATTATATGACCTGCCCTTGAGCAGGTCATTTAACCTCGGGTTGCTCCAGGGGACTGTAATAAATGTTCTGGAAGTCACGTAAGAAGTGTCAGCTAAATGACAAGTGACACATGCAGGTTTAGGATGGAGCGGCATGAAGTCAGTGGCACCCATATCAGGCATGCAAATAAACACACGTCTTACTAAATTACCGTGTCGTCTGACAACAAAGATGTTAACACACTGCAGCAACATATTCAGTAGACACACAAAGCCTTCCTTGGAGAGTGCAGTATTTGTTACTTTCATAACATCCACAGGAGGGCAGTATAGGTTTATGTACTCAAGCTATTCTTGAACTCTCACTTTCTCTCTCTCTCTCTCTCTCTCTCTCTCTCTCTCTAGGTGCCAGAAGAAGTTCTTGTTCCCTCCATTCCTCCTGTTACTGCTTCTTTGACAGCACCTGTTAATACTGTAACCTCGTCCGCTCTGAGTCAGACTCCCAGTGTACTGCACACAGGCAAAGGCCGAATTGGACTGCACGATTTTAACTTCCTCATGGTTCTTGGCAAAGGTAGTTTTGGCAAGGTACTGTATAAATCTATGTACAGAACACTTATTTTATCCTTATTTTTTTATTTAGGTTATTGGAAATACACTGGTATTTGTTTGAAAACAAAAAAAATGGTCAATTGTTTTTGTATAAACCGTTTCCACATTGTCCTGACAACATACCAGTGCTACTTTTTATGTCTTACTGACCATCTGTTGTATATGGCATCATATCCACACGTCTGTGTGGAAACAAAGGCATGTTTATAAGGTACCAGGTTGGTACAAAGAATGTTTTGGAGGAAGAACTAATAGTTTTTTTTGCCAGCTGAGTCACATCAAAATGTCAGATTCTGTGTGTGCTGTCTAAACCGGCATCTTAACAAATGCACAAAAGTGGACCTGAGAGGCTGTCTACTCTCAGACATCAAACATGTCTACTTTTTAAATTCTTTGTAGACACAAAGTGGAGTAACAAGGTTACATGGTCCCTGGAACAGACCCTTGTTTTACTCATTCCAGGGCTGCCACGAAAGGGGAAAGCATAAGTCCTTTTGGTCCCAGCTGAGGGGCTGATTTTCCTGTCCAAAAACTGCAGCTGTAGCATCCAGAATTTTAAATCAAGGCCTACTGGATCACATGCCTCATTCACCTTGAAATACCTGGAGCTATATAGATATGTGTTAATCCTGTTATGTGATAAATAAGGTGGGATTTGTAATATGTGTTAAAAAAAACGCCCTGAGGGGGAGAGTGAGTATATGATCAAGGCAGGACTGGGAATGTCGGAATATTATGGTGCAAATTGATCAAACAAAGCATTATCCCTCTCTCTGTGCTGAGTGGAATCTCAATTGCAGTTGTCATCCGTCAGCGCAAATCACACGAATGAAGGACAGAGCTGTTTGATCCCTGAGGTAAAATGACATGAGAGCGTGTGTGCATTTCGTTTTTGGTTGAGTGTTGCAAAGGTATGTTTGTTTGTCTCTGTGGGTATCCCAATGTCATTTTAGAGAGTTGAATGGTAGATTTCACACGTGAGTTTGAACTTGCGAGTCTGTACGAGAGCTAGCGTGCATATGCGTGTGCGTACGCTTGCGTGTGTGTGTGCTCAAGTTATTTGGTTATATAAGAGGCCCGGGTTATGCTCAGTAGACAGCACATCCTCCGGGGCACCGAGCAGTGCTAAAGAAAGGATAAAAACGAGGGATGAGATTAAAGAGAGAAGCAGAGTGAGAGACCTGGGACCCAGAGATAGAAAAATGACACAGAACAGAAATGAAGAGGGAGACGTGAAGGGAGCAGCTCACATGAGGATAAAGCTAATCAACAGACTTTCAGTTTTCAGTTTAATGTATAGTTTTCTCAGACTGCACAATTCTTTGTCTCTCTCTGTCTGTGTAAATGAGTGAATCTTACTAGGCCTGTTTCTAGGCCTGTTTCTAGGCCTTACTAGGTTTCTGGTAAATTTCATCTTAAATTCATACAGTACTATACTGTACATTTAGAATCATTAGGATTTTGCCATATTTTACTAAAATTCTCATTAACTTAAAGGTAGGGTAGGCAATTTTGGAGAGGCAAGCAATAGCAACCTAGCATTGACAGCTCAAAATCCCACTTTCCCTTCAGAGCGCTCTTAAAGCCATGCTTCCTTTAACATGTGCACGCATACATAGTTTGACAGGCAAGTAGGACATCTAGTCATTGCATTCAGACCAAATGCAATGATTGGATGAACATTTTATGGTCCTGCACCTACCTCAGATAATATAAATTTATATAAATCAAGGCTCACAAAATCGCTAGCCCGACATTCAGGGGCTATTGTGTCATCCAATTGGGCTTCCAAAATGAAATTCCTTATATGACTATCTTATAAGGAGGAAAAATATTTCGCAATGCTTTTGCATTTTCTCACAAATTTGGTCTGGTGATTATGTTGTATGTAATTTTCGGGCATCAGGGAGCCACTATCAATACATGTGGTATTGAAATCGCGCTTGAATTTGCGCCTGCTTTCAACTTTTACTTTTAATTCGCGATTGCACTGTTTCAGTGACGCTTGTCCTGTCAGTCATTACTCTCCTCATGTGACAAGTGATTAGCAGCTAAATTAAACATGTGATAGAGACTGCATGCGCAGTGGAGAGAAAATCACTGATAGTTACGTGTGTGCGTCTGAAAATAAGAGGCGCGTAGATTATGCAGTCTGACATGTCAGAATCTGACATGTTCTATATTGTTTTTACAAGTTAATAGAAAATTCAGTTCAGTTGGAACCAAATATTTGTATTGATGATTTTGTAATTTGATTCATTTATACAATTGTTGTTATTTGTGTTTTGAATTTTGATTCATTTTTGATTTATGTTTTGTCTCCTTTACAATATTCTACATTGAAAATAATGTATTTTTTACTTTATTTTTTTATTTGGGCTACTTAAATTCATTTTGGGCTACCAAAATCTGAATCGTGCCTGCCCGAAGGGCTACCAGGGATTTTAAAATTTTGCAAGCCCTGGAAATATATTTGGATCAGTTTACTTAGTGATTGCTATCAGCATGTGAAGAGACTACTAAGCAGCATAACAAAAATGTTTCTGGAAAAAACCTACCCTGCCTTTAATGCAATGTTTTATATACCATTTTTTTTAATCTTCCTGTACTGTAATAAAGTATGTTTAGTGTTTTAAAATATAAAAATATGATCAACAAAAAGTGAACAGTTTAAAGAAATACTGCTATACTCTATAATACTTGTAAATGTAAATAAATTTTATCTAATTCAAAATAATTGTGTGATTGCGAATGATATTAGGACAGTAGTAATCTTCATGCATGACATAAATGTGCTTTGTGTGTGTGTGTAAGAGAGAGAGCGAGCTCAGGTTGTATGTGTGGGAGAGAGAGCAAGCTCAGGTTGTTTGATTCAGGATAATGTTCCACAGGATGAAGTCTGTGCGTGTTAAACCAGCGTCAAATGATGTTTCCTTTTCTCGTTTTGTGTTTGCCTAATCGAGTCTCTGTTAGAGGAATGTGAGCGGAAGATGATGAACTCTTAATTATTAATGTTCAAGGAGTGTTGATGCAAGGCTTTCTCATCCTCCCACAGGTCTTATTGGCAGAGGAGCGGGGAAGTGAACGCTTGTTTGCGATTAAGGTGTTGAAGAAAGACGTGCTGTTCCAGGATGAAGATACAGAGAGCGCCATGGTGGAAAGGAGAGTGCTGGGCCTCCTGGGACGACCTCACTTCCTGACTTCTCTCTACTGTGCCTTTCAGACTGAGGTTAGTGTGTGTTTGTGCGTGCCTAGACTGGTGCAGATGGATGAGAGTTGAGATCTGGGAATGAGGTCATGTAAATTCTAAAATATAAGTTAAAATGTCACTTGTACTGTAATGGAACAGATGTCTTCACCTTCATGCCAATTTATAATCACCTTTTGTAACATCAGTACTGATGTTTTCTTGGTTCTTCGTGTCCACTAGTTGTCTCCACAGACTGGTTGTTTTATATGAGGTTTCTGAGGTTTGCGATGTTATGTCGTCAGCTATTTAGCAATGAGCTGTTTAATCATTGTAATAATGAAAGCATCACAGTTATTGTGCCTTTACCTCATTAAATAGCTGAGATAGGGCTAAAAGATTAGGTTTATTAATTGGCTATGTGCCCTTAACAAGATTGTAATAGTCTTGAGAGAAAGGCGAATAATAAGAACAGATTGCTTTTTAAATTTCATGAAGGGAGTTTATTTAATGTCAACACGAATGATGAGTGAGCAAAATAATGAAAACGGCTAACAGTAATGATAATGTCAGAGTGGGGGCATCTTTTGCTCTTCTAAAAGTGCTATATAAGTCCTGAACTGACAACCTGATGCAACAGTGTTGATTCATGGCTTACTTGAAATGTAAAGACATTTAGTCGTTCATTAAAAAACATTACCTTCATAACCTTGACACAATCATAAATCATTTTTAAGCTAATGACTTATCTGCAATTCAATCACCAGCTATTTGGAGAGCCTCTGTTAGTCGCCTCGTTTTGCTTTGAGAAATGACTTTTGCCAGTGCTAATTGTCAGACCTCTTTTAGCAGACACACACTGCAAAGTGGCAATCAGCCTAATAAAAAACACTGGCAGCTGCAGTATTTAAAAAGAGAAAGGAGGAGATCTGTGTGTGTTTATGTCTGGCCTTAATGGCTTTTAAAGGTTTGAATTACTCATGCCAAATCACTTAATTTTTTTCTCCTGTGAAATTGCAACAAGCCATCAGTGCGTATGTGTTTGATAATGAACTCTTTGTGAATGTTAAGTGTGTCTCTTTGTCTCAAGTACCCAAAGTAGATTTACTCTGTCAGGTCAGAGTCTTGGGCATCAGTTGCTCAGTGGAAAAGATCAGATGCTTAAATTTTTCTGACAGCAAACGTTCTAGTTTGATCCCTCTCGAGACAAAGTGGAATTGTACATTATCCTGGTGAAGACTGTATGTGATGAATACATACATCAGTCTGTTATGGTCATGCTGTTCTCAGCTTCCAACAGAGTTTAGCCCATTGTGCCATCACAAGGTTTAATTGTGTGTGTGTGTGTGTGTCTATTTGTGTATTTAGTACAAACTATACTGTAAGTATAATATAAAATAATATAATAATAATATAATAATATAAATATCTCCCATGCTTGCTTTTGGTGGAGAATATGTGGAATTCATCAAAACATATTTAAAATGAGTTAAGAGTTAAGAGCTAAGAGTGCTACTTGGTGATGCTGTATTATTAGCCAAACAATTACAAAGGTATACAACAATTAAAACAATTATATTATAAATACTAATATTATAAAGTACATGTGCAAATAGAAAGCAGGAAACGCTTTTTTCTTTCCTTATACCATTAATGATAACTGATAATTATACGAACATAATCATTTATGTTTGATTGCGGTAAAGTGGCATAAAGTTGTATATCTGCTAATGACTGACATTATACGTCTGTGTTGTAGGATCGTCTGTATTATGTAATGGAGTATGTGAACGGCGGTGATCTCATGTTTCACATTCAGATTGTGGGAAAATTTAAAGAACCACATGCAGCGTGAGTTGTGTGCTTTTCTTCTTTAACATGTTATCTCAATCCTGCCTTCTGTCGCTTTAATTCCCAGCTTCCTTATTGATTCAGCTTCTATCTCAATTCATTTGTTCAGCATCATTTTCTTGTTCTGCCCTGCAGAGGAACAATGTATGTTTAATGAAGTTAATGAGGGATTTTGGTGTTGGCAGGTTCTATGCTGCTGAGATAGCTGTGGGTCTGTTCTTCCTGCACAGCCAAGGCATTATATACAGGTACAAGACACAGATGAGTGCTGTATGTGTTTACACAAGCTGTATGTTACAGTCATTTAACACCTCCCTCACTCTCTCTTTCTCTCTTTTTTATCTGAAGAGATCTAAAGCTGGACAATGTCTTGTTAGACAGTGAAGGACACATAAAGATAGCAGACTTTGGGATGTGTAGAGAGGGCATCATGGAGGGGGACACCACTCGGACTTTCTGTGGCACACCTGATTACATTGCACCTGAGGTATTTCTGTCTCTCTTTCTATTGTAAAATGCAAATGTTTGTACATACATGTTGTGAAAGGATATGCAGCTGAAAATTTAAGCAGTGCAAAAAACAGCAATATGTACTGCCATTTATACATACAATTGCATACATATAGTTGCACACAATTTTATACTACAATTACATACATACTACATATAGTTGACACAAAGGTATAAAGTTTCTTTTAGTTAAAATTCAGCATTACGTGGTTATCTCTCTTTGACAATGCACAACAAAAAATAGTGCAAATCCATGTGTATATATATGGAAAAAATATGTAGTACTAATAAAATTCTATTTCTATTTCACACAAAGGTGAAACTGATAACACCTCTATTTAGGGTTACTTGTATCCCCCCATCCTCCTCCGCTCTGCCTCTCTCTCTCTCTCTCTTACATCCCTGTCCTCTCATCACATTCATCTTCTTTTCATTCTGACCTTGGCTCTGTGTTTACATTTATCACACAGTGATTGCACAGTCAGCACTTGTCTGTGTGTATGTACATCTACATATCTGTGTGTGTGTTTGTGTAGCTGTATTTAGGTTCACTGTAATGTTTACTACACGTCTACATGGCGGACATCTGGCTCAAATGACGTATGTGCTAAATTGTCTACACATGTGTTTTCTGTGTGATTGAAAGGTTACAGTGTACAGTATATGAGGCTGCCAAGTCCAGCCTGCGTCAGTACTATATTAACCAGGCAGTTAAACTGTCTCACATTGATCATGTTATGTAAAAAAGAGAAAAAAGCAATTGATCTTTGTGTCCCTGTCATAATGAAAAGATGCAATATGTGTCCCTGCAGGCAAGGAAATTAATCTCTCTTACTTGCTTTCCACTGTGACATACTCATGGCTGACATACAACACACACATATTTATTGTGAAATTATCTTCAGTATAATTTCCTCGTGCTTATCTGCACATTGCTTGGCTCAATTTAAAGACATTATCAAAATCATGTTTTTTTTAAATACATCATATGTTGTCTGTATGTAACGTATATTATCCATAAATCTATTATTTAAAATAACACCTCCAGCAGTTATTTTGAATTTGAATTTCATTCCATTTTGATTTTTCCTCCTTAAATTCTATTAACAATTCTCTATTCTGGTGGCTGCCTCAATTCAATTGGAATTTTAGATATTCTCAATTCAGGGTTTAATGATGTCTTTATAATTTGGTAAGAAAGCAAAAAAAAAATTTTATCTGTATTTTCAGATTGTGGCATACCAGCCGTATGGTAAAGCAGTAGACTGGTGGTCATATGGAGTCCTGATGTATGAGATGCTGGCTGGTCAGGTAATTCTTCATCCTTATGCTCCACGATCCATTAATTCTGTACTTTTCTCAATAGCTCTTTATTCCTGGCACCCGCACCCTCTGTCTTGCTCTCTTTTCATCAGCCTCCTTTTGATGGCATAGATGAGGAGGAGCTGTTTCAGTCCATCATGGAACAGAGTGTTTCATATCCTAAGAGTCTCTCTCGGGAGGCTGTGGCCATCTGCAAAGGGGTAATCTACTTCCTGTTTTGTCATCTCTGACACCTATAGTACATTTAGCTCACAGGGCGTCACATCTATAAGACACATCACCTGTGAATAATTACACTTATATTAGACTACAAGTAGTAAACTAAATTACTAAATGAAAGTAAATGAGACCACAAGTATTTCTTTATCACGTTATCATTTATTACATGTTTGTCTCCTAGCTCCTGACCAAGAATCCTGCTAAGCGTTTGGGTGGTGGACAGGAAGCCGAAAGAGAGATACGAGAACATCCATTTTTCCGCTGGATAGACTGGGACAGACTGGAGAAACTGGAAATACAGCCTCCCTTCAAACCCAGAAGTGTTAGTATCACCTATCATGTGTGTGTGTGTGTGCGTGGGTTAAAAACTCTTAGGACATTTTATGTGTTCCTCACTAATAGAAAAAAGGCTAAAGGCTAATGGATAAGAAATGAATGTCATTAGCCTGGTATGAAAATAACAGACTTCTATAAGATGTTTCTAGTAATATAGTACAATGAACCTGTGTGTATGTGAACACGTGTATACATGTTTTTGTGCTTGCTTTAAGTATAGTTTAAGTATATAGTTTGCTTTAAGTAACTATATTACTTAAAATATATATTCATGCTTTCTGTCCAGTCCTCATTATGCTTGCACAGTGTGTGAGTCTATACTTTTTGTAGTTAATTAAAGTTATTTTGTCTTGTTAAGACAGCAGAACCAAAGTAAGCCTGACCGCAACATTGCACATGCTAAACTGTGCAGTTATGTTGTGTGAATGTTTGTGCATGCATCAAACAGGTGAAGGTACTGTGAGGTCACAGTGATGGGTTGCCACCTGACAACATACTGACAATATTCCTTACCATCCACAGGAAAACCGTATATGCAGACTTGCATAATAAACCTAATATTAACTATAAGTTGACTTGACACAGTAATCAATTTATTTTCTTTGTCGTTCTCACAGGGAGGTAGAAAAGGAGAGAATTTTGATCAGTTTTTCACATCCACCCCCTCTGCCCTCACACCATCTGACCCGGATGTGCTAGCAGCCATAAGTCAAGAGGAGTTCCAAGGCTTCTCCTACTTAAACCCTGACTTTCCCCCTACACCTCTTACAGCTGTCTGAGAAAGCTCAAATCAACCAGCACCAATCATCTTTTGTCTCTTCTGCTCCTTGTCATGCTCAAAACTATACTGACCAAAACAATCATTGTGTAGTTTAGCTCTAGCATGCTCACAATAAGAGTCAATCTAATTAAGACCAGCCGTCACCTTCTAAAGCATTGCCACACTGATTAATGTGAATCATTAGTAAAACAGTATTAGGATTAATATTTAAAAACTATATATTTAGCCAATCCACACTGAATGTAACATCCTGAAGTACTTAAGAGTCAGGCATTCATGCCTATATCTGATTGGACAATAGGATCTTATTGGGTATTCCATTGGATGCTGTAGTAGTAGTTGCAATGACCTAATTATCACTGACTGTACCATAGACGCAAACATGAAGATTATTTCCTCATGTTTTAAAGTTCACTTTAAGCTGATTAGTTAATGTCAAGCAATGTGAATCAACAAATGTGGTTCTGTGTGTCTTTGCACAAACTCCTGTTTGCTCTAGTTTGGTTTATTTAGCCAAACACATAGACAGGAGAATAAATATTGATAATCCTTTCATCATCTGTCAACTTGTATACAAACTCAGACTGTGGTTTAGGAGTTACATACAAAAGAGCTGCAAAAAGAATAAATGCTTTAGCATACAAACATGTTTGTGACATGAACTTTAGATTAAATATCTTCTGTAGATGCCTCAGGCAATAAAACTGCATGTTAGTATTTTACAAATGTTAGTGTTTGGGATAGGTTTTCCCTGGATATTCAAAGAAAAGACTGTATAAAATATGCATATTTAGTTATTTATGATTAATTTATATGCATATCTGTATAAAGTACAGTATGTGCAGTGCATTATATTTTAACATTTATTCTGAATTACATTTAAAAAAATCTATGATCCTGTTAAAATGTATTATGAGGATAAATTGTCATAATACTTCACAACCTCCAGTATAAAGAAAAGGAAACCTCAGCTGTTATTAACCAAATAACTATTTATTTATAGAGCACAGTTGTCTATGTACAAAGTCATTTTTGTAAATGTTTTAACTTTGTTAGGGAAATATTGTTCTGAAGGTGGTATGAGTATGATTATGTAGACTCTGAGGTCTTAGACATGCAGTTGTCTTGCATAGTTACAATCATGATTTCCGACCTGCAAAGACCTGAATGTGCTGTGCCAAAACTGTCCATCTAAGAGAACCTGATAGTAGTACTGACAACATAAACACTGCCAACAGTAAAGCAGAAACATTTCGAGAGAAGAAGTGTATGGATGAAGAATAGAGACAGAGTGGATGAAAGAGGGTAAGATTGTGTTAATTATCTAATGCTAATAGCACAGACTCCTGTAAAAAATATACACTGCAAAAAACATTCTTAAACAGTGTTTATGTATTTAACTCAGTATATAATTTAAGAAAAAATCCTTATATATTTGATGAGATATTTAGGTATTAATGTCACAATTTGCTGCTTGTGTACATTCATTGTTTTAAGTGTTAAAACATTTGTACTGGGAGTAGTGATAATACTGAAAATACTTAATAAAAATATTATTTTTTGCAATGTAGAGGAATGTCATTTTGGTTTTGATGTTATGTTATAATGATTATATATCATTTCAGTTACATTTATCAGTTTTGTTTAGTTAGATAGCATTAGGGAGTCATGTACTGTACCATCGTTTCTGGCGTTTGTATTTACTCCTTTTTGCTCTTTAGTTGCTCTTTATGTTTGATGGGATTATTCGTAAATCATGTTTAGTCATGCTCTTAAGATCTAACTAATGTGCAGAGTTCCAGCCCTGATCTTTTACTACTGCAGTTAAGTAAACTCAGTTGATTAGGTTCAGGGGTGTTTGATTTTAAGTTGGAAATACACTCTGATGTAAAGTAGATCTACATGAACAGGACAGGTAGCCAAGTGTAACAAACTGTATATAACTTGTAGGGCCCTACATTTATTGACACAATAAATCAACCTTAACGTCAAAAGATGATTTGGTTTAAAGCATATAAGGATATGGATGAATGGGTTGTCAATGTTTTTAAAGTTGAAAAGGCTGAAGGCTTAAGTTAAATTAAACTACCTTTATAACTCTTGGCACTCATTAGAATTTCAATAGTTTTTTATTATTTTTTGTGTATGTTTATCACACACCTGTTTGGCCACCTCCAACATGTCATGTTTCTGATGTCAGTATTCCTGCTAACAGCAACATTTTACGCTCCTCAGTTTTAAAACTCTTTCCACTCGGATCACTTCATGAGAGTGCCGTCCCAATAGGCTTGAGTGATATAACAGGATACTCTTAGATACCCCGCCTATTAAAAACTACCCTAACCTCCCTAACTGTCTTCATCTCCGTCAATCTTTTTTTTTGTCACACTCGACTTTATAGTTCTGTGACCTCATCTTTCATCTGAAACTCACGGTTACGTCATCGTAAATAAATTATTGAAGTCTGTCTCATTCTTTCTATCGTTTTCCTCCACTCGTTGATGTCACAATGTACTTTGCTATTTTATATCACGTATAAAAATAGTTCATAGTAGGCTCTAAAACATAGTGGTACCAAACGATTAAGGATAGAGAATGAAACTAGTTTTTGACATGATGGTGATGACGAACAATTTATCCGCCTGTCGTTTTCCAATGGAACGTCATTCGGTCCAAAAGTCTAACTGGACCGACATAAAATGACGAAATAACTTTTATTTTTAGGTGCGTTGTTTCTTTTAAAATAATTTGCTTGCTCCTATGAACATAACCACAGATGTATCACCTTTGTAACTGTGTTATTACCAACTATTTATGCTTGGCTTGGTGCGAATGTCACAATACAATAACTACAACAAATCCAAAACCATAAATATGCACATATAAACATTCCAGTAGATTTACTTCTGTTCACTAAAATCCGCCAAAAATTTTGTATAAGTAAAATTAAGTAATGTAACTCTTGAAAGCTGTTGCAAAGACTTTCTTCATTGCGTCCGGGAACGTTAAACTTATTTCTAACGTATGGAGAAAAATCCTCTCACCTCTTTTAATAAGAACATGCTGCATTTTGTCTGTCTGTCTTATCCACTATAAACTATTAACTAGTCTATCTTTTTCTCCGCACCTAGTCAATCCACTGCATTTTTATCTTCGTCACAGAATCCGACACATCATACAGATCTACGTTACTTTAGACTCATCAGACACATCTACGCAATTACAACCATATGGCTGGCAAACTCAACAGTTTCCTTCTGTCTAAAAGCATCCGTACGCTTCTGCTTGTTCTGTTCTGTTCACTTGAATCTGATCAGAATATCCAAGCAAGGAAAACATTTTTCCAGACGCAATGCAAAAGTATTTTTCCACTGCGCATTACTAATCCAATCCTTTTTCTCGGTTTTGCTACAGTAAAGCATGTTATATACATACACAATATCTCTGTCTTGCTTTATCGTTTTGAAGGAATAAAGATAAGAGAAGGTAAACATAAAGATGTGGGGGGGCAACGGGGTATCAGTAGGAAATACGCACGTAAGAGAGAGTGAGAGATGAAGTAAATAAGGTAGAAAGTGTGTGTGTGTGTGTGAGAGAGAGAGAGAGAGAGAGAGAAGGAGAGAAAAAGAGAGAGACGAGTACGGAAATTTTGCCAAGCACCCCTGGTGTGAGGCTTGTGCTTGCGCGCTCGCTGCGTAATCGTCAGCTCCATTTGTACGGGGATTTGGGCAGGGTGAGTACGCGCTTTTCTGTTTCTATTGTTTGTACTGTTATCAGCTGACGTGTGACTCAAAACACATTTTAACATCAGACTTTTGTCAAATGTCATTGACAGAAGTTACAGAAAATAAATAGTGAAAACGTTTGACCGTTTCCATAATCCTAGCAAGTCTATGAGCGCGTCGCGGTAGATTGTGCCATTATTTAACGTGCGTGAGCAACGATTTAGATGTCGTTGTCAGAGAGATTGTTTGTGTCTGGATGTTTGTAAACTGTAGACCTCAAGGTTTTTTTTTTAGGATTTTGCCACGCAATGTCTGTTTTGTAACTTTAGTGAAATGTAACAGTCAGAGGTGAGGGGATATTAGATGGGGTAGTTCGGTCTGTAATTGGCTCAGTCAAGTGCCCCAGGAGAAGCGCACTGGCATGTAGGTGGGAACACCATCATTACTGGGCCAAGGTCTTTCCATACAATAGCCTACATCTGCCTGGTGCTCTCCCTCTGTCTTTCTGTCTCGTCTCTGTTTCTCACTGTATATTTCCTTTGTTAATATTGCAGTATTGATTGTAATAGTTTTTTAGAACTCAATATCGTGGGTTATCAAAATGTGTGATAACCTTAATTTTGGACCACGTTCACTTTATGTCATTAGTGCTCACTGCAAGTTCGCAGCACATTGTTTGGGAAATTGATGCAGAAGGCAATCAGTCACAACGCAGTCACAATCAAAGTGAATAAGACCAGTATGGGACAATAATACTGTCCATGTCAGTTCTCTCTGGAAGCAGTACTGAAATATTACCTCAGACAGAGGTATATACTGTATGACTAATTGTGGTGTGGACAACATTAATGTAACATTATAAGATAACATTAAGGTTAGTAATGAAAATATAATGACATTTTATTCTGCTTAAATGAGCTGCTTAAATGAACTGTACCTTGAATGTGTTGTAAATTGCTTTGAATTAAAGCATCTGCCAAAAAATATATGAGTGGTCATACACAAATAATCAGCAGATGCTGATTGGTTGTTGGCTGAGGTTGAACTTGGGCAGGCTGATCTTGTCATGGACAAGTAAGCTCTCTTCTACATCAGTACACACAGCCTTGAGGGGGTAGAAGCGCTGGGGGGCAATAGAGCTAAAAACAGTCTTCTCTGTGTGGCCATTTCAGAGCAGACAGTCAAGCTGGAGTTTGACATCGCTGGTTCAAGCTTCTGTTGAGTTTGCTTCAGAGCATTAGCCACCAGCTCTTTTCATCTGGTGTTTTCTCTGTGCCTTTTATCACTGCATTGCAAAATCTGTCCATCATTTGCCAGGGGTTGTTTTCTGTTGACTGGTGATATTATGGCTTGTGTCATTTTTGTTCTAGGACAAACAGCAAAAGGTAGTACTCTCTCATATACAGGCACTTACACACACGGTGCAGTGATGTACTAAGAATCTTTGTCTAGACACCTGCGAATCATTTTAAATCTCTTTGATGTTTCTCAGGTTCTGTCAGTGACTCTCACTCGTTCTTCTTGTTTGTGTCTTTTTCTCTCTTTTTTTCTGCTTTGAATCACCAACTCGGAGACAGACAGGAAATGACAGCTTATATACACACTTATTTTCTGTTTCTTTCTGTCGCATACACACATACATGAATTTACTCTCTCTCTCTCTCTCTCTCTCTCTCTCTCTCTCTCTCTCTTTCAATCTTTCACACAAACACATGCACAGCTTCTTTAAAAATATTTGTAATAAAAGTCACCATAGCAGCAGCTTTGAGTGGCTGTGGAGACAGGAAACATATTCTTCCAACAGCGTGTGCACAACTGAATGACATTATTCATTCAATTAATTACTCATCAAGTCTTTAAATAGGTAGAGAGCCAATAGCATGGTACCCCTCCTGCATCAGAGAAATAGACATATTTTGCTTTGAATAAACATTTCAGTTTTCCTTAATCCTGTCATTCAGATATTAACAGCATAGAGAGTAAATGCATCACTCATTAATTAAGAATTGATCTAAGTGTTTCCCGGGGAGAAAAGAAGGTGCACAGGATCGAAAGAAATATGTCATGTCAATGTTACAACACATTCCACGTGAAGAGCAGTAGTTCATGCGCTCTGACATTTACATACTGCCATTTTTAGTCACCTGGCCCATATATGGTCTCTCCTCATTCCAGCCTCTTTTCCTTTACCTCTCTTTCTCTCTCTGTCTCTCTCTCTCTTAAAGCATTAATCAAAAAACATCCCATTTCCTCTGTACACGTCTTCACTATTCAGCACTATCATAGCAGCTTTCATAGAGTGCTGTGCCTTTCCAATGCATAACATGGCAAAGAAATGCTAATGTGAATTAGTGATCAGAAATAGTTTGTATTTATTCATGGTTCTGTGTGTACGTGTCTGCATCTGTTTCTTTATAAGGACGAGGTCTGAATCCCGCAGTAAAGCTATGAGTCACAGCTTTGAAGATGTGTTTGGTGTGTGTGTTGTGTCATCTGAATCACTGCCAATAATGCCACACTTTCTGCCTTGATAACCACCACCCATTAAGCCTAGTGAACTTTGACCTTTTGTGTGATTGGTTGATTACCACCACAGCGGGACAGGAATTCATGGGATATCGCTTTTGACCTCTCCTTTCCTACTCTCTGTGTGTCTTAGATTCTCTTTACTGGGGAACTGAAGAGTAAAGTTGACTAAGCAAATATCTTTGTTTTATGGTGCCACTGATGTTGTTCTCTGTTGTTTTGTATGTATGAATTTTGTGCAGATGAGCTCTTGCAGTAGCAGGGCTCTGACTCTGCTCTCCACGGTGTTTGGGGCATGTGGACTGCTGTTGGTAGGGGTTGCCGTGGCAACGGATTATTGGCTGCTGATGGAGGAGGGTATCGTACTGCAGCAGAACCAAACGGTCGATGTCAAGATGGCATTGCACTCCGGCCTGTGGAGAGTGTGTTTTATAGCAGGTGTCGACATACACATTTGCATACAGTTTTATAGTAAATATATATATATATATATGCGAGACATATAACTAGACATGTATACTTTACATACAAACAGATCAGATATGCCTGGTAGTGTGGTGTTTTTGAAGGAGACAGGCATAGGAGATAGAAGAATGTGTGTCTAGTTGTTAAAGAAGCACAGAAACTTTTGTCTTTTTTTATACATGAAATGTGATCCCAAGACCCGAGATAAGGCGCGCACTAAGGCCCTGTATAAATGATAATCAACCTTTATGGTTTCGTATATCTGCCCTATACCCTCTCTCTCACATTTTTAGGTTCAGAGAAAGGTAGATGTGTCGCCTCCGAGTATTTTACAGAACCAGAGATTGAAATAACCACAGAAAACACTGCAAATATTCTCAGTGAGTGAAAATAACTTCATTAAAACAGTCACATCCACACACATCTACACACGACTCACATATGTGTTCTCTTTGGTAGAGATGGTGCGGACAGCTACACCCTTTCCTATGGTTTCTCTGCTCTTCGTTTTCATGGCCTTTATCATCAGTAATGTGGGCCACATCCGTCCTCAGCGCACCATCCTGGCCTTCGTTTCTGGAATCTTCTTCATCCTCTCAGGTACTGCAAACCATTTCAACTGTAAGTTAGATTAAATGTGTGTGTGTACTTGTACATCAGTTAGATCATCAAAGTGAGGACAATGAAAGTGAGGGCTTTTGGCTAGTCCTCACTTTCTGACATTCCTTTAATGGGCTGTTTTAGGTTTAAGGATTAAGTTAGGTTTAGGGTAAGGGTTAGGCAGTTAGTTGTGATGGTTAAGGTTAGGGTAACAGGCTAGAGGTTGTATTGTGTTAATGAACGTGTGTGTGTGTGTGTGTGTGCGCGTGTGTGCGCATGTGTGTATAAACACTCCTAGGCCCTTCAGTCCAGGTTTTGTGACCATTTTCTGGTATTTGTACCTCTCTCTTTTTTAAATATTCTATTTTAATATATTTTTTTATATCACACTTTTAAGATAAATGTTGTGCCATGTATAATTATGTCACACACAGGCCTGAAGTAACATTCATTTAAATAAGGACTCTTTCGAAAATTCTTTTATAGTTTAAAATAGTTCATACCGTATTTAATGCAAGTCGTGTTTTGTAGAATTAGATGTGTAAGGAGTTTGTGTTTGTACCCACTGGAATGCAGCAGTACCATCTGTATTTAATTAGTTATGAGTTCTCTGGTCTTAAACCTGTGTCTGAGCGTAAAAACACTCCATCTGTTTATTATTTATTATTTTATGGAATGCAGTGAATAGTGATAACATTAATTTGCTGGATGTACTATATTTGTATACAAATTATGTTAATACAGAGCAAATAAACAGTCGTCAATTCATGTATGCAAATTGCAAGGCATCTCAACATAAATCTAAAGATTATGCACATCATTTAATCGTGACGGATTAGCAATTCAGTCTTTCACCAGCAGAGGTCAGCAAATTTATAAAAGATGATCAATAGAGAGAATTAGGCTATAGACTGTTGGTGTATGAATTGATCTGAATCTCTGAGATTCTCTGAGATCTCTGAGATCTGAATCTCAGCCTCTTAAATTTAATGAACACTACGAAATCTGTTTGTTGGTTGTTTGTCCTGATTACAAAGATTTTCTATTCTGGAATTTGGACATTTTCAATTTCTACTTTAAACATGGAAATAAGTTTTACGATTTATAACAATTTTACGACATTATAACATTTTCTATTATGACATATTCTGTTTCTAGGTCATTAATCGAATAACCAACATTGACTATGTTAACTCCTTTGTACATAAGTCAGATTTCCCTGCTTCTACTGAAGCACACCTGAATGCTCACTGGAATTCTCAGATCATGCAGAGATATGGATCAGTCAATGCCAGTGTGAGTACAAGCTGTACAAGCTAAATCAGGACATATCAAACACTACGAAATTCTGAAATTTATAAACACTTCAGGTTGTTTTTCTAAACTTTGAAATGAAAAGATATGCATTATATTATAATAGTGCAAAGTAGCAGTTAACAGACATGGTCTCAGACCTTCTGAATACAATTATTTAATGTATGTTTTGTCATTTTGTGTGTATATATATGTTTATAGAATATGTTAGGAAAGCATGACTCTGAAACTGTTATATAATGTGGCAAAAACATGATTGATTTGTTTATTGAACCGTGGTTTCTTAAAACATGAAACAGCTTGTGTGTGAAAATGAATAAAGCACTGCAGGAAGGAACAGTAGGACGAACTCTGCTCTCACCTGCTCTGAATGTTAAACATATTTGTATTCAGATGCTCTTGTTGTTTACTGCATCACTGCCTCAACCTTGCACGCGTCACAAAAGACCTTCAACTTTATCTAAAACACTTCTCGTCTCCTGCAGCACAAACTTCCTGACAGACTTCCTGACTTCCTGATTGCCCTTGAAAACATCTTTTTGCTCGTTCTTTTGTCTTTGTGTTCTCTGTCGGGCTGCTGCAGAATATGTAATGGGCGTTTCAGAGCTCCTTTAGGCTGATAAAGGAGCCTCTAGTAAAGATGTAGTGTGCTAATAGTGTAGTTAGATAGGACGGCTGTGAAATGTAGCTGAAGTTTGCAGGAATGTTTTGTGTTTGTATGTGTGTGTGTGTGTGTGTGTTTGTGTGTGTGTATAAGAGAGAGAGAGAGAGAGAGAGAGAGAGAGAGAGAGATTGCATACAGAGCTGGTCATTCAGCTGTTAAAATGAATATTACAGAGATTTCTCAGTTTGTGCATGTTGTTGCAGCTCAGACATGTAGGAATGGCTTTTCTCACCCATTCTCACATCTTGCTCTTGTGCCCTCATATGCTTCCACCTTTTGTTTTAATTTTTTACACACACACACACACACACACATACACATGTCCCCCCACACATGGGGACATTCCATCGTCTTCCATTGGTTTTATATACACAGCTTTTATATGTACAGCTAGTGTGCTATAACTTAATTCCAACAGAAAGCTTTCAGGATTTTTGCAATTAAAGAAATAATAATTAACTGTATTTTTATAACATTTTACAAATAAGGCTGTCCCCAAAATGAGATTTTGTCAGGTTTTGCTCACTGGTAATAATTTAAGTAGTTACTGCACACACACTCCTCTGCCTGTCTCTCTGCCTGTTAAATGCAATCTCCCGATGTATTTCCCTCTGTCCTTCATCCATCTTTCCAGCCTGTTTTTCTTCTGCTTGCAGTGATGAGAGCGTGTGGTGGCAGGTGGGGGGCTGTGATTTATTTAGATGATACTATTGTCCTCTCATGAGAGGCCGGGCAGAGCCCTGGAGTGTGTACAGTCCTTGTGTGCATCTGTTGAGGTGGACGAGGGTGGGCGGCAGGTCCTCGGGGGTCCAGCATGAAGTCTGTGCTGTGACATGCTCAAAAATGGTGTAAATAATGTGCGTACATTATGTACGTGCTGTCCTGTCATTTTCTCTGCTGTGTGGTGTCTCATATTTTCTCTGATTCGCTAGAGCAAAGTTGCATTCAGTGCTCCCATGTTTACAGTGATCAAGGGTATCTTAGCATGACAGGAGAATGTTCTTAAAAGCATCTTGTGTGCTTCAATGAAAGCAGACAACCCATTTTTTAACCTTTTGTTTACAGTTAACATGGTTAATGCCACAAATTTGATTAGTGACCTATAAATAGCACGTAATGTTTTATTCGAAGTTTAGTCAAAGTTCTTGGTTTATTCGCCAGAATTAATTAAACTTTTAAAAAAACACTCCATAGCTGTAACTATTTTCTTTTGTATTGTACTGTTGTCATTTTTTATTTTTTAATACACCAGCATTTAACATTTCAGCTGACTTTTATCTTTAGGGGTTACTTTTGTCTTTCTCTCTCTCTGTCTCACTATCTCTCTCTCTCTCTATGTCTCTCTCTCAGGGCTGAGTCTGGTCGTGGGGTTAGTGTTGTATATCTCTAGTATTAATGATGAAGTGATGAACAGACCGCGGGAGCCAGAGCAGTTCTTCAGCTACCGCTATGGCTGGTCCTTTGCATTTGCTGCAAGCTCCTTCCTGCTCAAAGAGGTCGTAGTTCAAATTTCAGAATTACATTTCATGTCCAAATTATTTATGTCTTTATGACCAAGATACACTCATTTGAAAAAGCTCCAGTGACTTCATCTGCCATGCATCTACAGTAAGCCTGAGGTGAAGCAGATGCTTCTAACATGACCCTGCCATGACATGCACATTTGATGTATTATGAATGTGGATGTGCTTCGTTTTCGTTTGGCTTCTCTAGACCTGAATACTGTATTTGGAACAGTTCATCGTAAGAAAATAACAAGGAAACTACAATAGTTAGTGTAAATGGTGAGGCAGGGGAAGTCAACATCAGGGACATCAAGCATATATTGTAATGTGTTTTTCTTGATACACAGTGGTTCCTCATTAAATTCAACCTTTGAGAGAATTAAACAGTGTTCAGAACTCAGATGTTGGTTTTAAATGTTTTAAATGTTGTACATGCTGTGACAGCCATGTAGTTTATGACAAAGTTTGTGTTGTAAAGACCAAAGTAGATGATGACTAGTAGATGCAGGTGTCTACACTAGAATTTACACAGAAATGATTTTAATAGGAACATTTCAAAAGTGACACTCCATTGTGTAATCAAAACTTAAGAACATTTTACATTTTGCTGCAACACACACATTCTTGTTGATCAATAAGAATTTACAGCTCACTGTATCACCGCTTTATTATGATATGACAAGGCTAATTTACATCCTCAAAATGAATCATATGCATTCCTACCTGTCAGATTTTTTACCTAAACATTTGTGTAAGCAGGTTAGAGCCCAAAGGGCCCTGTTGCATAATTGAATTTATTCATTTTCTGCATTAATTGAACAATATAGTCACGTTCCCACAACGCAGTCAGTATTTACATTTCAATTTTTAATTTAACAGACGCTTATTCAAAGCGACTTAACATTGTGCCCTGAGAACCAAATTTCCCAACTGTCACAAATACATGATTGATTTGCCACAGATATCAAAAACAATTCTATTCTCTGTTATTTATCTTTGTTCTGTAGCTTCTATTTTCATGACATCACTCTTTTCACACTTGCTCTCTCTCTCACTGAGTCTTGTTCTCTTTCAACTTCTCAGGGTGCTGGCGTGATGTCTGTGTATCTCTTTATGAAGCGTTATGCAGAAGAGGAGATGTATCGTCCTCATCCTGCTCTTTATCACCCACGCCTTTCTGAGGGCAGCGACTATAGTGGGCAGTACCTCCACCCAAAAACCTGGCCTCCACCTCAGCGAGCACGGAGCGCCTCTGAGGTCTCCAGTGACTTCTCCATCCAGCTCACTCAGAACCCCCAGCCCCCACTAAAGCCTGGAGCCCAACAGAATGCATCTTCTCCAGGAATCCTTGCTGCTTCCGTCCCCACCTCTGGAGCTGATTACCAGCTGCCATTGGCAGCTTCTGGTGTTCCATTCCCACACAGTCATCCCCTTCACCCTGGGGCACATGGAGCAGCTGCAACATTGCAGCCCCTGCCCCTGTCTACTGCTGCAATGCCACCCCCACACTATCACACTCATATGCGCATGAGCGCCTCTCCATGCTAAATGCATGAGAAGAGAAAGTTTAGGGAGTTTTTGATAGTTTGTTTTTAATTGAGGTAAAGCATAAAGGGCAAGAACGACAGAATTTCATTTAAGGTAAGATATAGTTTTCTATATGAAAATATGAAGAAATACCAAATATCCTGTTTGTAACAAAAGACCTTTTTAAGATTGAATGTTGTTGTGAAATTTTAGCATATTAAACTGCACATCTATCTAATGGGCGTTTATTGCACAATGCAACACATTTTGACATCTCATACACCACAACTGTCAATTTATTTACTTAGATTCACACATTTGTAGCACAGAACTGTAACTATTGCCTTTAATCTGTGAATCGTTAGTATTAATATCATCAAATACTAAAGTGGGAATTTGTTATGTGTGGATCAGTTTTAAATGATAAACAAACTGCATTTTTAATGACTGATTCATATGCCTGAGAATTGTTGTTCTAAAATATTCAGGAAATATGGAGTTTTTCTGGTGTAAATATTGTGTACTCTTGTGTTTGTGGCTGTGATTTTAGTTCACTGCCTTTCTGCAAAGATGTTGTTGATAAACATTTCACAAAATTAAAATGATTTCAAAACTCTTATTTTGTAGGACATTGTTTCCTGAATGTATGGCAGGATATAGGCATACAAAAAATGACCTCATTCTGATGGATACTTTGAAAGGAATTTACTCAGTCATTCCAAACCTATGGCTTTTTAGATATTTTAAGAAATGCAATGGAAGTTAATGGGTAAGACTGTTGTTTGGTTATCAGTGTACATCAAAATATCTTATTTGGATTTTCTCAGAAGCAAAAAGTCATACGATTTGGAATGACATGACGGTCAGTAAAAAAAAATATTTTTGGGTCAACTGTCCCTTTAAAAGTGACAGCGCTCACATTGACATCTAGTGGTTAAGAAATAGTCTACACAAGTAGCGCTGTCTGTGGTGCTGAAATTATTAGCGCTGATTGGTGCAGGCATTTTGAATTGAATAAGGTTTTTCTTGATGACTTTCACACCTGATGCCGTCATCATGAAATTACGTCATTCTTCTGATAAGTTACGTTTGAGAGTACTGTTTTTTAAAAAATTCTATTAATAGAGGTTTGACAATAAGGTTTTACAATAAGCACTGATATTAAAGAGCACAGTCACGTGAATTTGTGTGTATTTATTTTCTACACTGGGGCTGTTAACTCTGCTTTGCGTTTCATCGTTCCATTGCCCCGCGGCAGCCTGCAGTCCAATTGATCAAAACTCTGTGCCTCTCTCCATTTATCTCGCTCATTTTATCGCTGCATGTTTGTATCTGAGTAGACAAAAATGTCAACACTTGAATTTCAATAGTTCCTTTGTTCGTATTTTGTTTATATGAGTGCGTTTGTATTTTGCTTCGTTTTAATGCAACAACTAATAAAGTATGCGTGTATCAGTGCTTTCTTGGGGTGGGAGATGCTGTGCGCGTTTTCAGTTAAGAGTTGGATATATCTCTTTTCTTGTCCAACATCACTGCACGAAGAGCTGTCACCCAGCATTAGTTATTGCCCGCTGTGTGTGTGTATTAATGAAAGAGAAATGAACGCGAATATCAGTCGAGAAATCCTTTGAAGGCAGCTTACTGTACAAATGTGCAGAGTTTTGCAATTTGATAGGGTGTTTGATGAGAAACACATTTTGGTAATAGCACGCTGCGCTCACATGAACCCAGACCATCATCTGTAGCCCTGAAATTATGACGGTAGGAAATAAACATGCATTTTAACCCCTCCCTAGGTTCAGAACTGGAACTGGTATTTTCACGATTATCCAACACACTCCCACTGTATTCGACCTAAAATTATTTCATCCGTGTCCGGGAAGTGCTGAAACACGCACACACATATTGGGGGTTTATTGACGTTTACAACTGCCACATGCATAAGAAATCTCTAAGCCAATTTTGAGAGATCTGTCGCATTCAACCTGCCATTTTTCACTTCCCTCACTCTCTCCTCCCCCTCTCAGTCTCTCTCCCTCCCTCTGCGGAACTCTAGTGTTCTTTCTCAGGCTGGATAGCATTGCATTTCATTAGCAGTGCGGTACTAACATAATATCAGATATGCATGTCTCTCATCTTCCGCGATAAAAAACGCGATGAAGACCGTATGACTGTGCTGTGCGCACAGACACACGCTTCAGTGCGCGCAATTTTAAAGACCGTGAGCTTGTGTTTAAAAATGATTCTCTTTCAAAAACACAATGCGCTCACATTTCCTCGTGTCTGTCAGGGTTTGGTATGCGACAAGTTGCTTAGGATTGTCTCTCTCTTTTTCTCTCAAACACACACACTTAGGGGGTAAGCAAAAGGACGGATACAAGCAGTGAAGGGTTGAGTCGCGGGCGGGGGAGACGCAGTCGAGCACACGCATTGGCTACACGCGCTCTGGACAAATCCGTGCTCGAGTGACGTGGGCATGTGTGACCGTTGAATATCTGTACTATCTGTCTTAATAGAGATTCACATTTGTAACTTCTTTTTTTTGTATTATTTGACGACCTTTTAAAGTGTCGGTCCCTGAGCCGAACAAATATCTACTTTATATCATTTGTAACCCGTTAGCAGTCTGTTTCTCTTTATATCAATGATCTCTCTTCTTTATTTGGAAGTGCGACGGTCTTCAAATATGAGACAAACTAAACTGGTAAGAAATGTTTTTATGTTTTCTGTAGTCCGTATGTGTGGTTGATATTTTGCTGTGTTGAAGTGTTTTCCGCCTGCATGTGTGTCCATGTGGAATGTAAAGAGCGGAATCAATCGATGGCAAACTCGATTTTTTAAAGCTTTTTGTCTGCATTAGAATGTCTCTGACAATGGTTGCGAAATCAACAGGAAAGGGAAAGATATAACTAATTCAATATTTCATCCTGCATTTCAAAGCTATCCTCGAATTCATTATGCATGTGCAGGCATAACTCTCCTTATGTGGAGCTCGGTTAAATGAACCCTGCTGATACACTTCTATAACAAGTCTCTTTCCCAGCCCTTGGACACATCCTGCCCGTTTAGTTTGTGAAACGAAAAGGAAGGGATTTTTCAGGCAGATGCGCTCTTACCGGGCGTCCATTTTCGGTCTCGGCGGAGGGCTCCTTTAATGAATGCACTGCGGCTCGCATCAGCGCCCGGCCTCCCCTGTCAGCTCCCACACTTCACCCTGTCCGTTTATCAGATCTATCTGGATCACGAGCACGGACCTTTTCACAGTCCTGCTCGTGTATGTTTGATTCATGCTTTTCTGTCACGTCATGTGACCTCACAATGAATATTTTTGTAGCTGTCAAGCGGCCACTATTCCAGCATTAGGCAATTTCCAAAGGATAAGACACGTGTCCCACTGATAGCTGATCAGGGCTTACATCATGGATCTTATTTCCTAGACAAATCTGCCAACACTGACAGAATAACAAATAAAAGATACAAAATGTTGATTAATATTTTCTCACACTATTGCTTATCTGCTTTTGTATTTCATCTTGGCAATGTTGTTACAAAACATACAGCACAAGCTGGTGATGACGGTTCCTGGCACTCATCCGAAAACTCTTATCAGCAATGAACCTTTTTCAAGTTCATCTGCATCGTTTACATGACCTATGACCACAAAGAAATGTTTTAATGGAAGAAAGCAGCTGGTCAGGGCTCAGGTTGTATCTTTTTCCTTTGGAGGATTGTGTTTATGCAGATTGTGTCTCCTGGGACTATAATTATGTAATACCCTAAAGAGTCTTGTGTCAGCATTGCTGTACCAACATCGTTTTCTCACATTGTATTCTAAAAGCATTTCAGAATACAGCTGAGAAAAAAATCTTTATTCAGCTGACAGTCTCTTGTAATTACTGAACAGTAGACCCTGACTGCGATCATCTTCTTTACTCTCCGTATGATTTAAGTAAACTCGACATTTTGCTACAGACTAAATAGAACCAATTGGATGACAGGTTTTATCATTGGAAGAAGAAGACTTTTCATGATTGGTTTAGAAGCTAATAAATGGTGCAATGAGGTTGAGATATGAATTGCTTTAGCAGTAGAACGTTTAATTGTCTTTTAATCATTTTGTCATTTCATGAGGTGCATGTTGTAACAGTCGTGACACTGTTCCAATTGAACATGTTTTTTCCCAGTAAAGCAGCACAGCTTTTAAAACAGTCATACTGCAGTAGACAAACAAACTGGAGTGAACTGACCCCCTGTGCTTTAAGATCAATGCAGACTATGGCAAAGCTGTATGCTCACGACTCTCGTAAAAGTGCTGTTATGTTTTGCTTTGTTTTTGTCAGTGCAAATATACATCAATGTTGGAGATGTTTCAAACAAAATTGGTTGTTTAAGTAGTATATGTGCAGTCCATGTTTGGTCAGGACTGTTAAGGTCCTGTTTGCTGTGGTTACATTAGTGTTGCTTTTTAACAGACAGTGACATCAGATGAGTCAGGCAACATCTGTTTGCAGTGTGATTTGTTGTACCCTAGTGCAGTGATGCAATAGTACTAATTTTAAACATTTTGGCACAGATGACCAATGTCTGCTGCTAGCAGTAGATGCCAATAGCTGTATTCTATATAGAAATGTTTTGGTGAAAAATATGTTTTTGGTTTATAATGTTAATATATTTTACATTAGAAACATGAGCATTATCTAGCATAGCATAAACAGGTACTGTTAACTGCATCTTTTTACAATAACTTAACTTCCAAAATCTTCATTATCAATTATCACAATTTCTTTAAGTAATTATGCATAATATATTGCACAGGCTTTTTGAAAAGCTTCATAAGAATATGTGAGAGACAAACACTTATGTTGCTTTCATCTCAGAGCTGTCAGATTTCATTCTGGGTACAACAGTGTGGGAACAATCAATTAGTTGGGGAAGTAGGTGGGTAAACAAATGCACACAAACATGCTGTAGGTGTGCAAGAAACAACTGACGTATGGCCTTATACAAGCCATGAGGTTTCTCTTCTGGATTGTCCTCAGAACTCAGATAATTAACTCTCCTCTATGTTGGTCCCTATTGGGATTAAAACTTTCACAGAACAAGAATCCTCCACCTTAAATACAGACAAGAGACCAAGCAAGTGTGAGTGACAGACTGATTTTGTTTTCACACATGGACATCATCAAATACCTTCAGTAAAATTTTCAAACTGTAAGCAAAAACTACTGATTCATTTAATCTGTTTGGAAGTTTTTTTTCTGCATCTCCAAAGGAACATCCAGGTTAAGCAAACTAAATGAATATACTCACTTTCTTTCTCTGAGCTTCCCACACACATTCAGCAGTAGAACTAAAAGTGTGTCATTGGTTACTGTTCATTGAGTAACATTGAGTTACTGCATCTGCAGGTTCATCTGACAAGAATTCCTTTGCAATCGCTGTTAATCATTTACACATTTAAATACTGTAACAATGATGTGACTGCAGGTGTGATATAGTGTTAGACTAAGCCTAATTTGGAGGGAATAATTTATGTTTAAACTAAATTTTAATTTTGTCGTTTTGTATGTGCCGACTGGAATTTGCAGTAAATTTTTGAAGTATTTGTCAGGTATGGTAACTTGAAATGTGTCCTCTGCATTTAACCCATACCGGTAAGGAGTGAACACACACTTACAGCCAGACCAGTGGGTAGCACTGCAGTACCTGGGGAAAGGGTGCCTTGCTCCTAAATAAGGGCACCTCAGTCATGTTCCTGCCAGCAGTGAGAATCGAACCTGTGACCAAGTCTGACTCTTTAACAATTAGGCCGTGAATACTCCCCTCTTTTTTGTTGCTGCTAACTTTAAATTTTGATTTAATTAATTAACAATAGATGGCTTTTGTTATGAAGTTGTTAAACTGTAAATGGTCCTGTGCTTTGATTATTTACATAATATAGCTACGTTTGCCTCTTCCTGACAACCATACATGCATATGCACATAGATATGAGAAACGCACTATACATATGAATATATGGCCCATCACAACTCCTCCCACAGTGTTACACATACTTTCCTTAATAATCTCATTTGTTAGGGTGTAATGTGGTGTAGTGGTTAAAGATCTGACCTGCTAACTCAGGGGATAATACATAAACCATCATCATTGTGCTTTTGAGAAAGGCCCTTAACCCCAGCTTACTCCAGGGGGACCATCTTCGTAATAACTATATTCTAAGTCATTTTGGAAACACCTGTCAGTTAAATGTCTAATTAGTTAGAAACAAATTTCAGCACATTGCAGGCAACTGTACATGCAGCACAGAGATTCTGTGATAAAACTCTGAGTAATTTCATGTCCAAATCATCTCTTGTAGGAGGTCTTTTTGTGGTATATGAATGCATGTGTCAGCTTAACCTTAGTCTCCCTCTCGCACACCCATGAACAAACAGCCTGATGTATATTGCACACAAAGCTGGAAAGAACTTTCTCGATCTAGCAAGGGCACATTGGGTAAATACTGGGTTAATACAACAAGTTAACTAGATAACCACGAGCAGATCTAAATATTAAAATGTTCAGTAAACATTACATTTTCTACAGGCAAAAATCCTGATAATAGTCTTTTCCAGAGCTATGTAGAAGGGAAACACACATAACGTGTCTGTGTTTCTCAAAGTGTGTGTGGGCCAGACCTAATGTCTATAACTGGAGAGGATGGCAGTAAGAGTGCTAAATATGATCCCAGTCAAGTAGAGGAGAGTGGGAATGTAAAGAGGATTGTGGGAATGAGGGGAGCACAGAGGCACGAGGAGAGAGAGAGGTGGGGTGGGGTGGGTGTTTGTGGATGCAGGAGAGCTCAGGTGTTATACGCTAATCCGTCATTAGTAATGTCATCTCTCAGCTCAGTGCAGTCTCACCCTCAGCAGGAGGATGAAGCTGCAGCCCTCAATTCACCTCAACATACAGATGAAGCTAGTGGTTTCATTGCATTCATTTGATGTATAATGCTGGGCACCTTTCAAAGTGAATCATTAAAACCACTGTTTCCCTGCACAGTGATCCACAGTGGCATTTCAAACTTCACTGCTTTCGTTTTTCTTTGACTTCTGACTCTCTATTATTACTGTGTGTTTTCTTTATTCTCTTTAGCTCTGTCTATTCTCTCTTAGTCATTCTCTTATGAGCAATCAAAACTGAGGTTAAAATCGACACCTGTGATTGCAGCAGGGACTTATGCGCTAATTATTTTGATTCACAAGTCATAATAATTGGACATGTTTTCATAATTACAGGATCGTTATGGCAGAGTTCACAGTTATGACAGAACTTATCTGTATATTGATTGTCTATGATTTTAATTGGTAACTTAATGCAGCTTGACATGTCAAATATACAGTAGGTAATGTCCTAGAGAATTAGTTTTGTGACCACCCCCCACCCAAGCCCGGCAAATCAATTCTCCAGCCAGAAAGCACATGACAGCAATAACTAAGATTTTATGAATGGCCTATTTTATTTACAAGCCTATATGCTTGTAACAAAGCATAATAAAAATGATACTTATTTAAATGTTAAGTTGACTTTTCATTTGTTGTATTCATTCACACTGCTGTTTTATTCTTATGCTGTTTGAAATTGAATGATAAAATGGTGAATACAATTTTTATGTTAAGTATTATGTTTTATAAGTCGTCTCAATACTGTTACTTTTATTTGTAGCTTGGCAAAGTATATTTTTGAAGTAGCTTCATAGCCCAGGCTGAAGCCCTCAGAATCAGACACTGCATGGCTAGATGTGTATGTGCATGTGCAGTTTTGCACAGAGATGCTGCCATTTGTAGTAATGGAGTCTTGAGCCCAGTTTGCGCAGGTGACAGTCACATGACATTTTATTCCCATCTGTGATGGAACTGAGAGTGTGGAGACTTTCTCTTTTCCTTTTTTATACAATTAAAGAGTTGTTGTAAAAACATTATTAATTACTAAGAAATTAGATGAGGAGGCAATTTTGTCAGTGTGGTTTTCTGATTAATATTGTTTACCTTACCTGAGGGCTGAAAACTCACCTAAACAGGCCAATACCCAGTTAACCAGGAACATTTTTATAATGTTGGCTAGCATTTTCGGAAAAGTAATCAAAAACGTTCTTGCATTGATGTTATATATCATAAACTGTATATTCAAACTGTTAGTTATTAGTTGAACAACACAGAATTTTAAAAAGACATAGCAGAATAAAAAATGTTTGAATAGCATTCTTATAACCAAAAAAATGAAAAAAAGCTAAAAAAAAACTGGACGTTTTGAACGTTCCCAGAAATTTCGAAATAATATTTTTTTAACGTTTTTGTTATTTAATAGAAATGTTCTTTCAACCTAAAATTGTTAGCTGGGTACAACATTGAAATAAACCCCTGATCATTCTGGAGTGTTTGACATACCTGTATAAATATGATTCTTGTCTTCCACCGATTGCTTCTGATTGATATTGTGTGCCTTATTTCTATTTATTACAGTGTAATTGTGCTATTTTTGTAACTGTTGTCTGCTGTGCTACCTTTCTTAATCATTTGTTTGTGAACCCATAAATGAGAAATAAAACCAATCCCAAAAGTATTTCAGAAGCAAAAATAAACAAATTAAGAATTCAGGAAGAGAACATATTTAGAAGGAAGCATTGTTTTTGTTTTTATGTAATATTACTTGGTAGTTGTAAAAAACATTACAATAGTTTATGCTTGGCTGGTAAACATCTTTATTTAGTTAGATCATTAATTAAAAACATCATTAAAACTGTCTACAGAATTTCATGCTATATTGCAGTTAATCTGATATAGGACACAACAGAATATAAATTAGCAACGGAAAGTATGTAAATAAGCAGAGAGAAGCCAAGGACTGTCCCAAAAATATATTGCAAATGTTTACAACTCAATCTTCACAAATGTGCCACTGACATCAATGATAAAGACCCAGTTTTCCATCCACACTTGACTAGAAGGGGATTTTTCTCTGTGTGCTATAAATCTGTACTGCAGAGCCTCACCATGCAAACAGGGTTTAACCCATTTTGATGGTGGTGCCATACTGCATTATAAATTAATAACAGCCAAGGCAGCACTGCATTATGTCTACTAAATTATGTTTGCTGAATTATGCGTCCTCTGTGGTTGTCCTCTGGTTCTATTGGTTTTTGGTGTGTGTGCATATGTGTAATGACGTAAAAGATTTTTATTTTTATGAGGTAAAAGTTCTTTTGTTACTCTGTCAGGGCGTCTCTATGGACACATGCAATGATCCAGTTCATGTTATGTTGCTGAATTGCATGCTTGTCAGTTACTCTTATCTTATCCTAAGGGAAAAGAGATTAGTACCAGAGAAAAGTACCACCCCCCATTCAGTGTTACTATGGTAACAGTGTAGACCTGCCTTTTCTCCACTCCAAGTATTTCTTGTTAAACTTCCTCCAGACACTTTTATTGTGACAGAACTATTTGCTGTCTTTCTTTCTAGGTGCTTTATCAGCAATGACCAGCACCATAAGCAAGTAAGATTATTTACATACGAGAGGAATCACAGAGACCATCACAAGATTCCCCAGTGTGGTTGACCTGTGAGAGCAGTAAAGAAAGAGGGAGCGTAAACGAGTGCAGGAAGGAGAAGAGGTGTGTGTGAGGACAGTCGATGGATGCTGCCCGGGTTGAAGGGACAGCACATTCTCATCTGACGGGGAAAAGAAAGATTTCAAAATTGAGTCGAAGGACAGAAACTCGCCGTCAGGTAAGCTGTAAAAATACATTTAGTATTTTTTTATTATTTATTTTTCATTGCCCAGTCAGGTAAAAGTATTATGAGGTTTAGGGTGTGATTAGAATCAAGTTAACAAGAGAGTAACGTCCGGGCTGTGGTGTGGTGGTAGCACATGTTTTCCAAGTATACAAGAGTTGCGATGCTCCTGTAGATGTGGGTTTGAGGCCAGTGCGTATAATGTCAGATAGAATCAGTGATTTACTTACAATCATGTAAAGAGATACTTACATTTATCTCTTTCTGATAGGCATGGTGTGTGAGAAGGGCATTCAGATCCTTCTCACCATCGTGGGTGCTTTTGCATCCTTCGGCCTGATGACGGTAGCTATCGGCACTGATTATTGGCTCTACTCACGGGCGCTCATCTGCAACAGCACTGCCAATGCCACACAAGAAGATCCCCATAATAAGGACAAGAAGGACCCCGGGGCCCTGACACACTCAGGCCTATGGAGAATCTGCTGTCTGGAGGGTCAGCGTCATCTTAGCTCTTGGACTTTGTTGGGGTGGCATTTGTGTTTCGGTGTTATGTATTTATTTGAAAATATTAATTTGGTTTCTTATTAATGTGAACATTGGTGTATGTTCATTATGAAAACACTGGCCCACATTTTGAGAAAAAATGACAAGGTAACAAAATTAGTACTGTAATAGTGCTAGTTACATCAACAATTATCTGACTTAAAAAAGCTTAAAAAAAGCAAGTATGAAAATGCAGTTACAAAATAATCTTTTCATAATATGTGTTATACTTAAATTATTTGTTAAATTAATAGGATCTCACATGCTTTATATAATGCATATTATTCAGTAATTTTTGTAATCATATTTAAAAAATCCTGATTTATTAATTCATGCTATTTAACCTGTATTTTAGGATGATTCTTACACACAAAATCCTAATATATACATCCTCAACCCTGATATGGGCATTTACTATTTACTACTAAAGAGTTTTCAGCATAAGAGCGTAGCCCAAATGCCTGCAATTAAAAGGCTGAGCTGATGGTGTGAAGAGGTCAGTGCAGAGGAACAGCAGTCCCGGTCTTAGGGGCCGTTTTAGCGCCTCATGTTCCCTACTCATCCCTGTTTTAAGTGCTCTCCACTTTGCCTGCAGTCAGCCATTGTGTTCCACTAATTTAGCCTTATGGCTAAGCTCTCTGATAACAAAGCATTCAATTAAAGATAAGCTTGGCACCCCAATCACCACAGCAGCGTGACATCACTCCACTCTCTTTCTCTCTGTCTTGTCTCTTTGTTTCTTTCTCTATCTCCCCTCTTTGTTGCCCCTCTGGTAACCACGGTGTTACTGCATACTTTAGAGGTCAAGCAATTCTTGCTTTCCCTGAGGATTAGAACCAAGATGGATGCTTAGTAGGCATACAATTAAAAGCAGGTGAAGTGGAAATGGCAGCCATTTTGGATCTGTATAATAAATGTCAAGATATATGCTAAGAGCCTGTCCAAACAGTGGATTCCGCTGTGTGTGACGATACATGCACTGACTGTCACATCAACCTAACTCTACTCTTAACATGCACACCCAAAGCAGGCCATTTCTTGCCCTTCCTCTGTATTGCTACTGAAGCAATCAATAACAGAGGCTAATACTACTGAGAGCTTAAAATTAATGAGTTGCTTTCATGTTTATATAGTTTACAGATCAGGTTGCAGGAAAGGGAGAGGGCAAAGTCATGGTAAACAGGGTCCAACATCCCATGGTAAATCAGTTCTATTGAAAGAATCATTCCCAATGTGTTGGATAATGTTTTGCTTGATGGCAGCAATTAGGTGTTGCGTACAGCTATTGCTTAAAGCAGCAGTATCTTCTCAAACAAATCAGCCAAAAAAGGATCATTCTGTCATTATTTACTCTTTACATTGCCTCAAACCCATATGACTTACTTTCTTCATTTAACACAAACGGGAAAAACTCGAACAAGTTGTATTGTTCTCATTTTTCTGTGCAGAAATAAAAAATATGGCTTGTATGTTTCCTCTGTTTGTGTTCCACAGAGGAAAGACTCATACAGGTTTGAAAGGACATGAGGGTTCATTAATGATGACAGAATTTTTATTGTTCTCCAGCAGAGCTATATTTACACTTTTCCCTTTTGGGCCCACCTCTTTTTTACAGACTAATGTCCATGAGAGGAGGAATATAAAAAGACAAAACACGCTGACAAGACAAACAACTGCCCCCCCCACACACCTGTCCACCTCTCCCTTCATCTGTGTGTCATCAATCCATCACACTCCCTCTCCATCAGTCAGCACCAGTCATGCTGTCATCATAGTGCATCCTGATGTCATCATAGTGCGTCAGTCTGTCTGTCTGCCCCCAGCACTGGTGTGGGTAGATATTTACTGTCTACATGACTCCAGGGCTGATTTTTGTGGTGCATGTGTGTATGTGTATATCTCTACTCCACTGTCTAAGCATTTTAACAAAGGAATATGGTGGATGAAGAGAATTAGATATGTATCTTGAGCTAAAATCCATAGATAAGTTGAAAAAGATTCATTAAAAATATAATTAAATTTTTTTTATTTGATTGTAGATTAGACCATTAATTGTTTTAACTGGTTTTAGAACTGTTTTTGAATGAGGTTTACAGACTTTGCAGTGTTTTTTTTTCTTTGCAAATCGTGTGTGTGTATATACATGCAGTGTATGAGGGCTGCTGCTGGCATGTCTTAGCTCTGATTCTGTCTGTGTGCTTGCAGGGGTGAAGCGTGGTGTGTGTTCCCAGATCAATCACTTCCCAGAGGATGCTGACTTTGATCATGATGGAGCAGAATATGTTCTGCGTAAGACCTTCTACACCATTTTTTTCATGATAAAACTAGAAAATTTCAGTAGGAATATGGCGGTGTCTTTATTCTTGTTTAGGGGAATAGTTTCAAATAAAAATTCGGTCTTCATTTGCTCACGCTCGTCATTAACCCATATTATTTTTTCTTGGAAGAGTACAAAATACATTTTCTTCTTTGTCATCGTCTTCTTTGTCATCTTTTACCAAAAAAGCATAGTTCTAGTATTTTTTTATTTCACAATAATAATACAGCTAGGCATTTTGGTTGTTTTTGGGATGGCAGTTCCTTGCTCAGCTTTTCCCAGATGGAATACTGAAGTGTCAGGGGAACATTCATCCTCTGGAGTGTCTTCACACACTCTCACTCACAGCAAAACAGCATGACTTAATCACCCAGACGGCTCATTTTAGCATAGTTCATTTCTTAGTTCTAAAACATAGATAATTAAGTGAAGAAATAGCTAGTTCATATCCGAAGTGTTGGCATATAAACGCACAGTGCTAAAAACCTGAACTGAATGAACTCCTCTGCATTTATCAAGTATCACGCTTATATTACTCTGTCTCTCACCCTCGCATCTGTTTCTACTATTTTTTGCCTTCCTGCCTTTCTCTCTCTTTCAATCTCTGCAGGAGTGGTCCGGGCTTCCAACATCTTTCCCATTCTTAGTGCTATCCTGTTGTTAATGGGAGGGGTTTGTATCGCAGCCAGTCGTTTCTACAAGAGCAAAAGGAACATTGTGCTGGGGGCAGGCATTCTGTTTGTAGCTGCAGGTATAATGCATGCATTTTTGTGTGTTTTGGTATAGGAGTAAATGGTAAATTATATCTTATATTGTATCTGTTCTCCAAAAATGGATTTCATATAGAGTGGTGTCCTAAGATCTGAGAACACATTTAAAGAGATTTAAAATTTAATTTTAACTGGGAAATGTTTTAAAATTTTTACAGATTAAAAAAAAGGAAAGCTGTAAAATATTGTAAAACTAATAAAGAAATACTTAAATTCAAAATAATAATTACGAAATAATTTGCATGACACTATTCTGTTAATGAGGTTTTAATGAATGCCTATTAAAGCTGTATAGCACTCTGTAATTTACTGCACCTGAGGCAGTGGTGATTTTTCTAATTAATTTGTGTTTTTGACCTTTAACCTTTAGGCCTGAGTAACATCATTGGTGTGATAGTGTACATTTCTGCTGCACTGGGTGACATTTCTCCAAAGAAGGATGAAGACAAGAAATGGCAGTACTCGTATGGCTGGTCTTTCTACTTTGGTGGGCTGTCCTTTATTCTGGCTGAAATGGTGGGTGTGTTGGCAGTGAACATCTACATAGAAAAGAACAAGGAGCTTCGCTGTCGCTCTCGAACCGATATCTTTAAGAGCACCACTCACGCTATGCTACGACTCCCGAGCTACCGCTTCCGTCGCAGATCGCGCTCCAGCTCTCGATCCACTGACCCCTCCCGCTCCCGAGACCCATCTCCTGTGGGCGGCCCACCGGGAGGTAAGAACTTTGGAATGCCCCCCTCTGCTTTACTCTCCCAGGGGCCAATTTCTGTATCCACTCTACCCAACCCCCACTCTCGTTCTGCTCTGCCAGGGGGCGATATTTCCCTTTATACCCTTTCCCGAGACCCAAAACTGGGTGGTTTGGGAGGGCTGGGTCCCCCTCCGCTATATGGAACGGTGGATCGCGCCACACTATACCAGCTGCACAACTGCTTTCCCAAGGAGAGCGGAGGGGGAGGAGGAAGTATGATGATGAGTGGGACACTGCCCTCGCTCAAATCCCACAATCCTTCAGCGGTCCAGAATTCCTCCAACTCCAATGCTCCACTCAGCAACTCCATCCCTTCCTCCCAGCCTCCACCTTTCTCCTCCTCGACAGTGGAGAGGGAACGAGGGATGGGAACGCTGGATAGACTAGCCAAAGGTGATCGAGAGAGTAACTCCAACACACTTAACAGGAAAACCACACCAGTGTAGACCGATTGGGGATTGGAGAATTTGTTGGGAGTCCAAAAGTCCAAAAGTGAGATAAATAACGTAGATTGAAAAACTGACAGATGGCTAAAGGAAATGCAAACAGGGCAAAAAACTCTCTCAGCATTGACAAATATTTCACTTTATGGCAAGGATAAAAGAATGATAAACAGCTTATAATAGCAACAGCACTCATGCTGATTCCAGCACTGTTGACAAACCTGCTGATTTAACTTAATGAAACAATAATCATGAGATACTGTGATGTTTGTTATTTTGCTTTGATTTAAAAACATGAAAGAAGGTGATGTTAATATTACAACTAAGTTTAATAACTGCTAACTTTTAACATTTTGAATGGTTCTAATTTTTAAAGTTGATCTTAATTTTCAAATATTTTGACTGATTCCAAAACATGTGATACAGAACACTGCAGAAACATGACTGTATTCAATTATATATGAGAATAAGATTATCACTAACTTTGTGAAAAGCATTTTATTTATTTTAAAGGAAGTTTTATTTTCTACCCTTTAATAATGCAATTTAGTGTGTTATTTGTCTTCCAGCTCACCAAACAAATCAGCATAATTGATGGACTGAACAAAGTGTTAAAACGAAAAGGATTTTTATATAAACTGCCATCATATTATTTTTGTTATAAGCATTGTTAGCAGAAGTAGCAAGTGTCAAACTGAAAATCTTTGTTTTGGGCATTAACACGATCCCTCACTTAGACAAAGTGGAAGAGATGATATATTTGTATAAAGTGGTGAATCTCAGAAAAGGAACTTCTATCTAAAACTGTGTTTTTTAAAGAGTCGGGGAAACTAAAGGGCAGTTTGGACTATTGTAAAACTATATGTTTATGGTTGAGAAAGATACAATATATTGAGGATATTTTGTATTTGCAAGTGTATATTACGCATAACTGTATTTGGAAAAAAAACTTTCTTTAAAATAAAATTATACAGATGGGATAGAGGGCCTTTATGTATTGGAAAGGGTAGAATGGGTGGGAGGGGCTTTTTAACTATGTATGAGGACACTGTCTTCCTTGAGCTCTGCTTGGGCTACACTTGATGTTGGGGCATGCCCTGTGTCTCTGCGTTTTCTCTCCATTGTGTCATGTGATCATGACAGCGTCCCAAAGGCAAAGCTCCCCTCCAAAAACAAACGTTCACTGTGCTGCACCTGAGTCAACATGGGACGTTATCCTATAGAGCGCAAATGGCCATCAACCCACACAGTCTCCTGCGACCGGAAGTCTTTTTTAATTCATAAAAAATGTGAAAAACTACACACAGACAGCATTTATGTGGTCAGTTATAAACTGTATGTAGTGGAGAATAGATATGTTTAGAAAAAATGGTTTATCTTAATGTGTGATCAATTCTAACACTGTATTGCACGGATTTTATACATTAAAGAAATAACAGACAATCTACGAGTAGTGTAATTTGTGTGTTATTAAGTCATATATATACATATACATATATATTATATAATTATAAAAAGAAATCATGTAGTTTAAGTCTTGGACTACTCTAGTGTGTGTAAGATGTTTGGAAGACATTTGGAAGATGTAAGTTGTTAAGCTTGACTACTGTATAGCCTCAATAGCCATGCTGAGTTTCCTTCTAAACTGTTATAAAACTAGTAAGAGAGACCTTATATAAACTTATAGTTAGTTTTTGTGCATATGCTTGTACCCACCCACAAGCATGAACTTATCTCAGCTCCGACCAGAAATGAAGCATAAACTGAGAGCTGAGCCTATTTAGTTCCCTCTGTGTGTTCATCTACATAACAAACTGTAAGAACAGCCCGCTAGTCTGACAGCCACTATTAAAGGGCTATATATACAAACAGAACGCGGGGTTAAGTGTCAACCTACAGGCTCCAATTTCCCTACTCTGCACCCACCCATACTCGCCCCATCTGATCAACCTAAACTCACTTATGCAACACACTGGCAACTTATTTTTGTGCTACACTAATATTTACCAAATCAGTACTAGTTACAAAATGACTACATGCATAGTCATTTTGTGGACTTCTAGTGGATTTACATTAGAATGTTGTGCAAGACATAGGCGTCAGTTAGACAGGAGCTGGGCATAGTGCAGATAACTGAGGCTCAGACCTTTCCTCACCTCCCAAATGTACCGCAGATACATTCACAAACACCTCACTGAGAGCTGGGGTGAGAGAGGAGCAAGATGGCAGACGCGGGGAAACAGCAGATCTTAGAAACCCTTAGAGACCCCCAAGAGCCATCAACGTCGAGAGAACGTTGAGGGGGCATAGCTAAAATTCTAGGATAATATTTCTCATCCCCTTCAACAAGATGTGCTTAGATGAGCAATGCACTAATTTTAGACCGAGTGAGTGTCAAATAGGAGTAAGATTAGGAAACTAGTAAGGAAGAGAGAGCAGGAAACTTTTATAGGTGAAAGAGATTTAATCCTCAAGCGACACTATAGAAAGATTGTGACGGACACAGAGTGACAGAAATAACAGAACAGACAGAAGAAAGTGTGTATGGAATCAGCATATAAACAGGGTGAGATTAAAAAAAGCTCTTTCACATCTACTGGAGTACAATATAAACACAAATTATTTACATTGAAATGTGGCCCAACAGTGGCTCCATCTGATCCACAATCCATATTAATAAAGTGTTTGAAAGCACACAATAGAAACACATCTGTTTCATATGAATAGTATAATTTGACACAAGTATAAATAAACCATCTTATTAAATTTACAGATGGACATTATGATGTCTTGTCTGCTGTTATTTATTGAAAACCCTGCTGAAACAACCAGTGTCATGTCACGCTGGTGTCTCAACAAAGATTTTAAACTAGCTTATTCACTAAGACTTTATAAGTCAAGCAGCTTTACCAGAAAGATCATGCTAGTCGCTCAGTTTCAAAAAGACAAATTTTGCTAGTCAATAACCTGGCTATGTGGGTCAACCAGTTAGACCAGAATTAAAGCATGGAAATTCAGGCAAACGCATCAATCCCTGTTAGCTGTTGGCTATGCTATAAAGTCAGATCAGGAATGGCCTATTTCTCAAGAAAGAAGGAGTTATGCCATTTCAACACAAATGTGACCAGTCTCAAATCGATGTGGTGAGTTTTGTACAACAAAAAATCAGTTTCTTATACAAATCAGCAATGCAGATAATTAGACAAAGCATAATAACATTGCATGTTGTGTAAATGCTGTTTAAATGTTTAAAATAACAGTAAACTGATAAGTTGGTCACTGATTTTATGTACAGAGCCATTAAAGATATCAGTTTAATTTTAATATATATATATATATTTTATTGTCTATAACCTTCCTGACAAACAATTCTAATGACAGTGTGCAAAACATTATTGAATGATTCATAAGTCCATTATATTTCTGAGTCCTTTATTTATTATCAGTGAGTTTGTTCTAAAGAAAAATCAGAGTACAAAAGATCTTCTGCTGCTTAAACTACTGGTAGTTCTGATAGCAGCTAAGCATCGTTACTGCTCTGCTGACGGAAACATTTCTCCAGAGGGTTGTAGGGGAGGGAAAGCAAGAGGAACATAAACCCTGCAAAGATGAGAATGGCCCCAGCCGAACCCACACATGCTACTGACCAGGACAGCTCATGATGGAGAGGGATACTGTGGTCACTTGCCAGAAATGCCAGCACAGACTGATGGAAAACAATGAGGGACAACAATACCAGAACACCTGGGGAAAGTGGTGAGAGAGAGACGTTTTAAAGAAACAGTTCACCCACTTGCTTCTGTGGTCAAATTTACTGTCACTTTTGGCTTTCCTTAAAAGGTGACCTCTTTTCTGGTGAAGGTAACTCCTGGTATGTTGGTCACAAACTGAGTCATAGTCTATGATGAAAATCTAGGCCAATGAATTCTAGACATTTTCCAATGCAGCTTTGAGGGTTATTGGGACAAATTTTATTTAGCTGTTTTCTTTCTATTTGAAACCTTCCAATAACATCTCAATCTCCAGAGGGTGCTTGCATTTTCAGTCCTTGTAGCCCCTAACATTTAAACTACCCAGTTCCTAACCTAGTCCTAAGCCTAAGCCTAAACATAAGCCTAACTGGCTTATGGAACATTGTGTCAGGATCAACAATGATTTAGGAATGTGGAGCTTAGCAAAATCAGTTTCACCATTCTACGTACCCCCTATTTTTCACATTTTGTTTATAGACATCACCAAGGGAGTGTGTGTTGCTGCCAGGAGTAATTTTTATTAGGTACACATTAAACCAAGATAACTTTTATTGTACTTATATTGTACAAGATAACTTGAATAAATAAAAAGCCTTATCCATAACTGATTTGAGATACTGCATGTAAATGGTTTGTAATTGTTGAAGGCTGTTTTAGGTGTTTAATGACAGTGGAATGAAGTTTCTGCTTTACCTGAGAGTACGAAGCAGATGGTAGCAGGTTTGAGGAAGAAGAGTACACTTTTACTGAGGGACATGATGATACACACAGAGCCCATGACCATCATAAATAAACTAAACAAAGCCAACATTGCAGCTGCAATATGTACACCTATGAGAGAAACAAAGCAAACAAGCCCTCTGTCATGTTTTAGTACTGGCACGTCTCACAAATAGGGCACAAAATATGACCTATTTTTGTCTAAATACTGTTTACACAGTTACAAGAATTAATTAGCTATATTAATAGTTCATTACTGTTTTGTTACTTCTAGGAAACAGTAAAATAACAGTGCTTTTAGAGCGACAGTACTTTTTCTGTACTACAACAATCAGTAGTCAGATAATTGAGTTATCTGATTAGATGACGTGGGTGTCCATATACTTTTGGCCTTATAGTACATTTTGTTAGGAAGATTGCTACACACATTCAAATAAGAATTGCCAGGATAAGACATAAAATCTGATCAGTTTTGTGCTTGTCAGGATAGTAAGGTAGGGGAGCGAGGGAGATGGGGGAGGAGCCCGAAACAAATAACTGAATTCAACAAGTCTGAGAAAAACAGTGTGTAAGGATTAGAATAAACTGGAGAGTGGAAATATAGTGAGGGTAACAGAAAGAAAAATGGCTGTATTAAAAACTTACTCTTTTCTGTCGATTTCTTAAATATAACAGCATTTTCCCCTGATGTGTAGAATTTAAAGTATGTGCAGTTGTTTTCTGAGGGACAAAAGGACAAAATATGAGACATGCAGAATGGAGATCAGACAGAGAAACAGAGAAAAGCACTTCAGCTCGCTATTGTAAAATCCTGTGAGGATCATTGTGTATTAATGCTCTGAGAATAAAACAGCAGCTATTTCACATATGGTACTAAGAGAGTTGAGCCAGAGAAGAGAGCCAGATGAAAAGACGAAGAGCAAAATAAGAGAGAAGACAGACTGTAATAGCAGACAAATTAATATACACAGTATAAAAGCCACAGTACTCTTTTTCTCTTGTGTTCCATGGCCCTTCTTTTGTGACCTTTGTGACCTTTCTGCTGTGTCAGGCGTTGTTTTATGTGTTAGCACTGTGTTAAGATGCTGTGTCAAGTTAAAATATTTCAATAAAGTAATAAGCCCCAAAAAGACGTATTTTACAGTGGATTAAGATCAGCAAGGGCCATTGTTAAACACGGCACAGAGCTAAATATACCTGCCAACGTTTTGTAAAGTAAATTCAAATAAACTAAAACGTAATCGTTTTTTACCAAGTAATGTAGTTTACAGACACACAGACACAATACTGATGTAATGAGGCCACAGGAATGTGAACGGCTTTGAACAAATTGTTTTTTATGTATTTTGTAATGTTTTCTAATGTTTTTTAAACAATTGTAGTAAATTAATATACAAGCAATAAAATAATACTGTGATAAGCACTAGATATGATTTACCTATAAAGTAGGTAATGTAATATTCAAAAGAGCTTCCAAAAATCAATCACAGAGGTTAATGTGTTATATTACGTAATATTGGTAATTGTGTTCTTAATATTCATATTATTATATACATTTTATTTTTATTTAAATGCCCAGTGTTAACTAAACTGGAAAAGCCAAATCTTTTCTACTATGCTGGGAAAGATAGTGCTTAAAGTGGCTTCTGTGCATTCTCAGCTGTGCTGTTGTGTTAGGATCTATTACAGGTCCGGGCAAAGAGTGAAACTGTTACTTAAAAAAACTGGCAATAGGACCATGGCTCTGTTTCAAGAGACATCATCACAGTCATCAAGACTAAACACCCTGTACCTTACAAATCATGGCAAATGAAACTTCCTGTCTCAGTAGCTCTGTGTTCACATATGTTGTCATATAAGAAGATGAATATTACAAAACAGAATAAGATAAACTAAGTAGAAAGTGAACAGGTAACGATAATGGTAATGATATCAATGATATCAACAGGTAATGATATCAATGTCTTACTGCATGTGTGCTAAATACTACTTAGTGTTTGTAAATGTAATTATTCATGATTGTTCTGTCTGCTAATCCAGACAGATTACATACATGCATTAATACCCTACAACATTTGGTTCCTGTGCACAAATCTGATTGGGTGAGAGGCATTTCAAAAGTGCTAATATAGCACCAGTACAGCGGTGCTTTACTGTATTAAAATGATAAAGTTATTGATTTCTTCAGCAGACATATCACATCAGATAAAAATAATCAAATAGTTAGTCATTCTTTCTCTCTTATCCTCTCTCTCACACTTGTGTATAAGATCCTCTCTCTCTCATGTGTATAAGAACAGTGCACCAGGTTAAATTTATTAAGTCTCTAGTTTTCCATGAGCAGTGCAAACAACACACAAGATCTGGAGGGTAAGTGATCCATGATCCATCCATTTATATGTTCAGAAAATAATGAAATATTATCTTACTGAATACTGTGCCATACACACTATGCACTGTCTACTATGTTTCAAACAGTAGTATGCTATGCTGTTGTCATATGACCTCATCGGCAAGTGGTGTCCAGTTGGCATCTTGGAAATAAAACAGGTTACTTTGTATTTAAATACAATGTTGTGTTAAAAGTCTTGGTAATCTGAATACATAAATCAGGACAAAATGATAAATTGTGGGATACCTAGTGCAGTGCACTGTTGTATTTTAGCAAATGTCATAAGTTATCTGTTATTAACTTACATATACAGAAAATCTGAATACTTTGCACAGTATAAATGGAGAATGAAATAGAGAGAATGAGCACTCTCACCTCTGTATAATTCTGCCGGTCCACAGGTTTCTCTCTCTGGATCAATATCGGACACCAATAGTGTACGCACACAAACTTTCCAAAGGCCGTAATGTGCCATCTCACACGTCTGGTTGTTCCTAAAGTGTTTGGGTTGGGATAGTTCCACCCAGAACTCTGTGCCCATACCCAGTACTGTAAGAGTAACACCTACAACTGCGATAAAAAATGACAGTTTGATCTTGCCCTCCTGGCTGTCACTCATTCGAGGGGGTCTAGATCTTTTACCCCCTCGTCCGGCCTTACTTCCAAGTCCAGCTAATGCCGCCATGCCTGCTCTGCCTTCCTCTTCCTGCTGCAAAAAAAAGTTGGACCACATGGCGGCCACAATGCTTAGCGATAAGGAGCAAAACTTCTGGAAGGAAATAAAAAATGGAGACTAAAGATAATAGTCTGATTTGGGTGGGCGAATTGATAACGAATGCAGAACACAGAGAAGTATATTAATAGAAATAGAAATCTCAGAAAGAAACAAGTGACGGAAGTAAATTAAAAGGTTCTGTGATGTAAAAAGTGTCCTGCATACAAGAAATTCAAGTGACAAAAGGTTATTTCTGAAGCTCGTAGAGTGGGAATTAACTGATGTTTACAAAATGGAGATAATTAAAGTCTTTGATGAACCAGACAATAATAGGTAGATTATATGAAAAAAAACACTTGATGAAAACCAAGGATTGTAAAAACTGGATTGACGTCTTATAGAGCAGTAAAAAGATGATGCAGTTGATCTTTTGGTTACCCTACAGAGAAGAGAAAAAACAGACAAGAAATCAAAATGCTATAAGTACAAGAAACAGGAGGACTGAAGAACACAAGAGATTAGAGACTGTTTGTCCTATTAGACAGAAACCATGATTGTAAGCTTTTACAGTAACATGATGAGATATTGATAATGCATATGGCATAAATTACTGTATTGTATTGATTAACACTTTTATTACTTTTTAACTTTTATAACTTCCTTGCTGTTAATAGTCATAATAAATCCATTTATTAATAGCAACTGCAAAGAAAAAAGCCACAATACCAGGAAAACAACATTATATTTTTGTCCTCTGTTCAAAATACAGACATTAAGCTTTCAGCGAAGGTTAATATGAGTCATGATTAGATCACGTTGTCTAAGAATTGTCAGCTCACAATGTGAGATATCAACACATACCCATCCAACCCAGAACTTTTTTAGCCCTGCCTGTGTGATCTGTGCCATTTTAAGGCCTCATAAATACCCGAGCATTACGTGTACAGAGAACTATTAGATCTATGGTCGGTGAGATTCAAGGTGTGTGTTGTTACGGTATTCTAAAAACAGACAAGGGATTGGAGAGAGTTTAACATGGACCGAACAAACCAGCAGATGAAGGTTGTTTGAGTAGCAGAAAGAGAAGGAGAGAGCCAGGTGGAGCAGTAGGTGTTAATTCATGTGTGACAGTCATACTGGCAGAGGGTCTTAAGCCATTATCACTGTACCAGTACAGGGAGGCAAAAAGGCAGACAAAGCTCATTGAAGCCACACAGGACCAATAGAGAAACAACAGATATGTGGCACATATCCAACTATGTAGTGTGATACACTCACAAGTACGCCATTGTGGTGATATTAACTTTGACTTTTCAACTAGCTATTAACACAGATCTCTATATATGCAAATAATGTGGTAGTGAAATTATCATTGTTTGACTCAAACAATTATAAATGTGTACTTTTTTTAAATGTTGGGAAAGACATCACAGTATGTCTATAAACAAAACAAGCCACCCACAAACACTTAGTCTGTTGGTCCAGAAAACTAAATACATCGAACTAGATACCCAGTACATTTTTTGGGCCATTTTGTGTTGCATATACATTACAACCATTGTAGTTACAACACAGTCAAAACATAAACCCAGATTAATAACCCTGATCATCTCTTCCATCGTTGCTTTTTATTTAACCCTCACTCTTGACAAATTTCCTAAAATTAAATCTACCCTGCAATATTAAGTAAACTACTGTAAATTAATAGTTTTGGCAGTCCAAAAGGGAACCTGTATTAAATATAAGAGTGAGAAATCAAAGTTATACAGTCCTTTTATAGACCAATTAACACATACTTATGCATGATGACTTTTGGACCAAGGCGGCTTATTCTGCCAATATGGAAAAACATATATTGTTTAAATCAACTATTATTTATCACTAATTGTTAGTAATTATTAGTTATCGTGCTATAGCCCCACACACTCACTCTTACAACTGTGATTTAGATTCAATAAACACAATGTATAAACATCTCTTATCACAATAAATTACATGAAAGGCTTACAGATAACAAGACACTGAGAAGCAACAAAAATGCATAATTATTTTGTAATTCTGGTTGACTCCATTACATCTTAAGCTTATGTACATATATCCACACATTCTAGATTCTAATAACAAAACATGGATCGCAAAAGGTGGTAGTTCTTATAAAGGTATCAAATTGCTATAAAGGAGGCATTATTAACAAGCATTCACATAAGCGTTGCAAAATAATACATAAACATTTAAACTTTACATATTTAAATAATACATTTAATAAAAGGCTTGTGTCACATCACACAGATTTTATTAAAACTATAAAAGTATGCAAGTGTGCATTAAGTGCACTGAAATGACAACAAACTTTATCAACAATGAAAGCAATCAAATCCTGACCTGTTCTGTGTGGGTGCAGATCTGATGACTATACGAAACTCAGCTGTGAGAAGAAGATGGGGAGGGACATAAAGAGAGAGTGACAACAAGAGAATGATTGACAGCAAGAGCAGGAGGGTGAATGGGCTCAGGAAATCAAGTCGCAGAGATTGAACGCATGCTAGCTTAACTGTGGCGAGATATTGAAGATAGTTAAAGCAAGAGTTTTTTTCCCAAGTTTTTATAATTCAAGTGTGTGTTGGCACGAGTTTTGCATTTGTGCGGGAAAGTGCTTGTATGTCAGCTGATACATGAATGTTTGTACGAGTGCATGGGCAAGAGTTCTATTTTGGACAAACACCTGTTAATGACATTAAATGCGCAGGAGTTACAGTCACAAAGACAGAGGAGAGAGGGGACTGTTTGTGGCGAGACAGCAGCTGATAAGCGAAAGAGCAGCTTAGAAAGTGACAGGGTGGCTTTAAATCAAACTGAGGGGTCAGTGTAAGGAATGAAGAAAACTGGAGAGGTTGTTGAAAAAAATATTGGGCCATGAAAAGACAGGAAATATAAGGCTTTAGAAAGTTGTGCCACTGTAGGTAAAAGCAAAAGAAGTTAACAAAGTTCTGACTTTAATAGTCTCGGTAAAATTCAGCTAATGGCCACTCCTGATGGTTTTCTGATAGCCCAATAGAACATGATTATCTGTAACTAACCCTTTATATGTTCGACCATCTGTATACGCAAATATTATTGTGTGTACTGAACCCAAGAATCACCCACTTAGGCAGGGAGGGGTCCACTGACCAACATGCCAAGTGATTAGACAGATTTGTTGGTCGGGGTGGTTACATCTGAAATCTGTGATACCACAAAAATAAATCAGCATACAATAAAGGAGTTCATTTAAATTAAAGTGCATTAAAGTTTGTAAAAAATAACAGAGATGAAAAGTGTGTAGTCGTTTTAATTTTACACCTCAATAATTTATCTCTGAAAACAGCAATTATTGCCCATTTTATTTGCAAAACAATATGCAGAATATAGTTGTGCTTGAAGGAATTTACTGGTTAATAATACTTACTGGTTAATAATGGCCTCAAACACAGTTCATATTAAAGATTTGGTTCCATAAACCTCAGAGATATTGACAAAATCTTCTTCTGAAACACTCACAGTTGCAGATGATTTTTTTCTTTGATTTGTTAGAAACCTGTGCACCCTGAAGTATCAGTTTAACTAGCTTTTTGACATTTTCCATATAATGTGCAAGTAAAGGTCCGCGAGTAGTCTTGCCTTTTTTGATTTGCAGACAGCTCATAAATCCTTTTAGCAATCAACTTGAGTTATTACTTATTTATTACTTTCAACTTATATTATCCATTTTCATTTACATTGTTTTCAATTTGTCTTTTTTGATGAGGGAAAAAACTACCTTAACTACCATGTTTACCCCACCCCCACACAAAAAGTAGGTTTAAAAACAGACTAACCATTGCTTCTAAAGCTCAGACACTGCAACAGAATGACTTTCCAAGTGAGCACTGCAGGACAACCAGACCTGTTAGCACTATCTGCTGGCAGAGTTCAGATGCAATCAATTCAAATGCATCAAGTTTATTTCACCAGAACCTTTCTCAGGTCCTCGTACATAAATGCATTGTATTAAATCATCTCACCTTATTAGTTTTAAAAAACAGCAGTGGACAGTTAGATACAGAATGTATAAAAAGAAAAGAAATAGATAAATAACAGAGAAGTTTCTTTTGCACCGTGTACAAATTTGGTTAGACAAAGTGAGGAAAACGGAGTTCACAACTATTAGAGAGAGGGAAGGAAAAAGGGAGGAAAAAAAGAGGACCTGAGGATGGGGGCTATGGGATTGGGGTATAGAAAAACAGAGTACAGACATAAGTGGTAAGATTCAACCTCTACAAGATGCCTGTAGTGGGTTTACTTCATACATTTATGGTGTCAAGAGAAGACTCAGATTTTTCTCTCTGCACACATTTAACCTCAACATTTACACTTAGCCCAAACACGAACAATTTCACAGCCTTAAAATAAAAAACACCTCCTTTCTTAAACACCCCCCTCGCCTTGATTTTAGATGAAACATTCTTTTTGTTTTTTGATGATGTTGACCTTGTATTCCTCCGCTTTCTTAACTCACTTCTATGTTTACGCCTATCACTTCTATCTGATCAGTCTGGCTCAGAGTATTTGAGGTGTCCAGATATAGTAGGTAATTTTTAACACATTGGGGGGGACAACATATAAAACCACTACAGGGAAAGATTAAGCTGCATGCTTAGGGGCATGTCTAATTTGATCCTTGTCTGTGGACACTGACACTCTATGAGCCAATTTCCCATCATAAAGCTTTGCACAAACAAGAATATTGTTGGGGTTGTCAAAAAACATCACAAATAATTGGTACACTTCATTCTGGCCAATCACGTCATGCTTCTAGTCTGGCAGGGAAAAAAGCTGACACCCTCTCAGACCTCATAATTCTACAACATAAGGGGTCTCCAAGATTGAAATAACACCATCTGCGTTTTCCCTGCCTGTCCTTTTTCTGATTCTGTCCTCTTTCTACCAGAAGTCTCGGCGATGGTAGGCATCAGGATCGCAGTATTTAGTAACCACCACTCTGTTGGCAAATTTCCTTCCTGTTAACCCTTGCATTGCTTTCTGGGAGTCATACACTGACATAAACTCCACAAAGATCTAAATGAGAAAAGAAAAACAAACATTTAATGTCTAACAAACAGTTTAAATTTAAATCTGCATTTGCATTTGGGGCGTCAAACCTTTCCAGTTCCAGGAATTTCCAAACCATCGACGGGGCGTGGAATCTCGATGCTCTTGACCTGGCCGTATTTGGAGCACTCGTCCCTAACGTCTTCCACAATCTCCTCATACTCTTCATCATCCAGCAGTTCCTCTGGGGCCACCATGTTCATCAGACACAGGATTTCTGTTGGAATGCCACCCATCTGGGTGACCGAGCTGTTCATGAGACCTGGAACTTGCAGGGTCACTGGAGTTTGGTTTATCCCCGTCTTCAGAGCAAGAAAAAGGAAGAGTGAGAGAAATGATGGAGCACACCAATATTTAGCTTTCCATAAAGGTATTTGAGTTCCTCACCAGAGTGGTGTTCTTGGAGCCCACGCTTGCTCTTTGGACCAAGAGTTTCTTGTCACCCAGCTGCATTCCATTGAGACCCGCAATGGCCTGTGATAATGAACAGTGAGCCTTGAAGAGGTTAATACGGGTGTCAATCAAAAGCTCTAAAGCGCCTCTAGCTCAGCTTACACTGTAATCTTCTATTGTAACCTCAGCTTCTATTAACATTTTTATAACAATGTATATACATATGAGTGCTGGTGTTTAACAGCATATAACAATATGTGTTTATATGATTAACTGAGTGATGGTAGACTGATTACAGTTTTAAGGCTCACAAGGTTAGATCTGTGTTTGTTATTACCTGATCACTGATATTGACGTCAACATATTCACAGAAGGCATAGCCCTTAGAGAGGCCTGTAGCACTGTCCTTCACCAGGTTAAATGCCTTTAGGGGACCAAACGATGTCAACAATTCTTTTACCTGTGGAGTGGAGGAATCATCTTTCAGTCAGAATAAAGCCACTAAACAGACATGGACTGACATGCAACTGATAATAATAAAAATATTAACATTAAAATCAGCTTAGGCTTTACCACAGACAGATTAAATTCTGGAAACCATACTTCCATTGGTTAATTCAAAAATAAGCAATGTCAAATTCTAAAAACAGAAAATTAAAAAGAAAAACAGTTCTGTTCTGCTGAATTTCTGACAACTCAGCAGTATAACAATAAATCTTTGTCAAAAACATATTGGAATTAAATGCTATTTTGACACAAACCTGGTCATCATTGAGGTAATTTGGCAGACCCCCAATGAAAAGCTTATGCGCTGAATCAGGCACCACCGTGGAGACCACGCCTACAGAGAGAGAACCTGTGTGAGCCAATCCAATGGTTTGTATTAAATTTATAACTACTTGAGCTTTAAAATAATGATTGCACAGAAAAAATAGTTAATTAAAGTTCAAAGTTAAAAATTAAAGTTAATTAATTAAGTTAATTAAAAGAGCAAAATATAGTCGTGCCTGGGACATAGACGCTGGGGTTTTCACTCATGCCCGGTAGAGGTTGATAGTCGTGTGGTCGGCGAATCTTCAGACTCTGTCCTTGGAAAATGATGCCATCAAACGCCATGGCTTGTGTTGTCTCATCAACTGAGCGAAACTGTATTAACACAACATAAAAACAACAGTCATATTACACTTCAGAAACACCTAAGCACATATGCGAAGACCTACAAATCAATCACTACTGCTTATAACAAAGACTAACCTCCAAAAAGGCAAAGTTCTTGTCCTGGTTGATCTGAACAGCAAGGACTGGATTTCCTGGGGCTTGAGTCAGGCCACCCAAACGCATCTGAGCGTTGAAGAAGTCCATCATAGACTCCTATAAAAGATGAGAGAGAAGTGCAGTTACCAAACCTGAGGAGAAAAAGCAAAGCATCTTACAACCCCAGATGACAAGCATAGAGAAAAACAGCTCTGTTCAGTTCGACAAAAGCATTTTAAAACAAATGTGAATTCTGATCACAACTTTGCTTTAAGTCACTGAAATCTGATTATAATCAGATTTCACAATTTTGCCCAATAATTTTAAAAGATTATGGCTTAAACCGTTATAGGTTACAGATTTACACGGTTACAGATTTACAGATTCACATCACACGTTACAACAAAACACGCAACGGAAATACTAGACACAATGACGGTGAATCTCACCTCTGTGATACCAAATGGTATGTTGCCAACATACAACCGGCGGGCTTGTCGAGTCATCTGGCTGCCCACAACAGGAACAGGTGTTGGGGTCACAGCCAGACCTTCAGGGGTTATTGTGGGCAGCAGAGCGGTAGCTGGGATCTGACCAGCAGCTGAAGTCAAAGTCAATTTTAAAAGGATGTTAGACATATTGAAAGAGAGAGAGACAGAAAGAGAGACACTTACCTTGCATGGCTTTGTACTGCATGGGTGTGATGTGTTCGAAACCAGGAGGAGGAACATCCCAGTATTTTTTCACTTTAATCTTTTTCTTCTCACGGTGTGGGGAGCGACTGCACAGGGAGAAAGAGATCAACACTGACTAAATCAATGACAACTCTCAGAAATCTAGAGATACCTATGATGGGTGTCATAAAGCCCATAGTAAATGCTCTACAAAGCAGAATAAGTGATCTGCTGAGGTGGAAAAAAACCCTAATAACTTCAATTGTCCACGTACCTGCGTCTGTGTCTGCGATCTTTACTATCCCCATGACGATCTCGACTGCCTCTTCTTTCTCTGTCTCGACTCCGCCTCTTCTTGTCCCGGTCTCTGCTGCGACTTCTCGAACCACTGCGCTGGTGGTGCTTGTTCTCCTTGTCTCTGTCAGCTGCACATTGAGTTGCAATGAAATATACAAATCACGATCAATTTCTTTCATTTAAAGTGTGTACTAGGGATTCAATCAAACATTTATTAGTACTAACCTGTTGTATTTCTGCATAGATACAGTGGAGTTCAACAGTCTGAGTCCACATGTGAACATGCTTTATTTTGCATTTTTTATTTAATCGTTTTTCGATAAAAAAATCATTATCAGCATGTAACCTGAACTGTAAAAATGAACATGAATTTATTAGTATTTGGTTTGTCCTCATTTATGCTTGCTTTAATGATCGCATGCACTCAAACTGTAATGGACTCATATTTGCTTAAAACTTGACAACACGTTATACCAGCATGATCTGAGAATGTTTCAAAGAGCACATTGCGTGCTTCAAGAACTTAACATGGTAAATGTCACAAATTTGCTTCTTAGAACAGTGTTCTGAAAACAGTACATAATCTTTAGAATTTCATTTCACATTATTATGAGTTTTTTTTACATTTTTTATTTTAAAACATGGTTTATTTTCTTAGTTTTTCTCAGATTTTCATTTAATCATCACGGTACATAAATACAGCTCAGAAACAGCGAGACCACGCCCCCTGAGCAAAGCGACTAGCAGTTTCCAGATGCGTGTTGGTTTTTAATGCTTATAATAACATTTGTTTGTGTTTTGTACAATCTGATGCAGATCATTCTAGTAACGGAGATCTTTCATTCTGTAGACTGTCCAGCAGCTTGCCCAGCTAAGCAGGTCCTTCAAGCACTCACTGGTCAGTACCACATCCACTGAAACATGCCAAAAACCCTCATTCGCATTAGACGGCGAGTTTTATTTCTCACCTTGCTTGTTTTCGGTCAGCTGTCTCTCAAACTCATCAAAATCTGACATTTTGCAGCAGCTCCAACGCGCCGACTGAGAGCAAAACCGTCTAGCTAGAAGCTAGCGAGTGACTGCAAATATCTCGCAAATAAAAACTAAGTTTACACCAAGGATGAAGTGATGGCGATACTACAACCTTTTACAAGAAAAGTGCGAGCTCGTGAAAGCAAAGCGCAGTTTAATAAATAAAAGGCAAACTGGTGTTTTCCACAGACGTTCACTATATACAAAGACTAGCATGAAGAAAACGTGCTTTAAAAGACAGCGAGTAAAACAGACATGCACCAAATGTTGTACTGCAATGCACAAGTGCTTTGCTCTTGGAAGAGCTCGTGAATTCCTGAAAACTACGGCAATACGTAAAGTGCAGTCTTTGTTTCCACAAAATCCCTGTGAAACGCCGTGAGAATGCGAACGCTAGGGTCAGTGGCCACTCCCATACACTTCCGGGTCAACATTACCCTTTAAAAAATTAAGCGCTTCTGCTGCGTTTTCTAAGGTTGTGCACATGTATTTAAAGGTCAATTGTGGACACACAAACACGTCCCCGTGCTAACAATAGATGAATAAATATACACTAGACCGATTGAATACAGTATCTCTGTTGTGTATTTGAGAGCGGCCTCTGTTGGATGAGCTGCACATTAACCGTGCACGGGTTTATGTTTTGGAGGTGTGTTGTGGCGATTATGCTGCATTGTTGTTATAAAAAAGATATATCTTTTATCACAGATATAAGTGCATAATTTTGAGCTGTTTTGAATCGTCTCGGATTAAGAATTTTCCATTCGTTTGTGCGCTGTTGTCATTTACTAGTCTGTTGGTGTTGCGCTTGGCTTCCTACCATTTAAACTGATGTTTCAGGAGTTTACTAAGAACAGCAGTGGGTGGACACGTACAAAGTTCTAGACCCTAGACTCTAGATCTAGACACGGGGACTCTAGTTCTAGATCTAGACACGGGGCAGCTGTGTTTCCTCTGTACTTGTTTTTTGCGTCCGAGGATCTCCATATTGTATTGCAAACAGTAAGTACTGCTTGGTCGCCTCTGAATGTCACAGAACTCATTATCATAGTAGTATGAATATTTCAATATATGTATTAGTAACCAAGTGAGTTATATGCAGGACAGTAGGATCCTGCCTACGTACTTTCACTTATGTTGGTACAATGGTGAACTGTCTACCTAGATAGCATTTTAGCATGTTCATACCTGCAAACACTTAGACATAAACATTAAGATATGTTGATCTGATTTTACTCTGGTAGAACTATTGTGATTTCATGAACACTTTAGGTAGTTAAACACTAGGATAATAATGCTGTGCCCCCCCAAAGTACCAAAGTACAAAGGGACGTGTTGACTTAGTTATAATTATAAAGGATACTTATACTTCATAGATATGTACACTTGTGTGTTTTATGCAATATTTTTGTACAATTACATATTACAGTATATGCACAAGGACACACATAGTGGTGGGTTCAGTATATACAGTATCTGACATAATCACCTGATTGTATCCTCAGTGGCAAGAATTGGCCGACTCTCCACCAAAGGATCAGTGCTATTTTTGTGTGACATGCAGGAGAAGTTCAGACCCACTATTTTCCAGTTCACAAATATTGTAAGCAATGCTGCAAGATTGCTACAGGTACAATTAGCGTTATTCTTTATTACTTTATTCATTACAACAATTTAATAACACAGGCTCTGTCACTTATAACTCATATTTTAAAATAGCTATTATCAAGGCATCCTTTCAACTATCTGCTTTCATCTGAAAGTAGTGTACCCTATGATTGGTGACAAACCGAGTGAGATTCTCAATATAATAAACATCTATATCT